>PVKV010004089.1:0-64122 GCA_004027835.1 Alouatta palliata | reverse complement strand
ACGCAGGGCCCACTTTGCAGCTTTTAATATGGAGACATACAAACAAAAAAGGTATGAAAATAATATTTGAAAAATCCACTGACTTACCACTAAGCATTGGAAATATAACAGATAAAAGCCATCTCCCATAATTCTCTTATATTCCCTTCTCTCAGTGGTACAGCTACTTACCAGAAGTTATTTGATCATTTCCATAGCTGTGTTTATATTTTTACTGCATATGTATGTAAATATGCAGTATTTACGTATGATACTAAATACATGCTATATTAAACATAATACATGTTATAATAAACTAAATAATACATGTTATTGCTATCATGTTATATAAATGTTATCCTACTATTTGTGATATATATTCTTATGGATATATGTAGCATTTTTTGCATTTATGATAGGAGTAACTACACTACAAAGTTAGGTTTGTACCAAGAAAACCAACTAGTCTTTCAAGGGGGAGGATTTCTCTATTGTTCTTTTCTACAGACGGGAAAACAAAAGAGAAGAGAAGAGTAGTTTGTATGGTTTTCCTCATTTCTTTGCTATAATTATCCCAATGTAGCATTGAGTTTGGAAAAAAAAAGGTAATCGTGATGTTCTCCATCAAGACATATCTAATGAGAGCTCTTTAGAGGTTTATGAGGATGCACTTTTAAAGGAGTCCTTTGGAAAATGCCCCAGTGATCCAGATGCTTCACAAAGTTCCTCTGACACAACACTAGATCCCTCCTGGGAACAGGAGACTTTCTCTGCCACACCTCTTTAATATCGCAGAAGGATATCTAAAACCTTGCTAATATTTTGGAGGAAGTATTATTTAGAATGCTTGAAAAACAAGCCTTTGAAGGAGTTAAGCTTCCTTGTCAATTAATTGGCTGTTGGCAAGAATCAGTCAGGTGAGAAATAAAACACTATTTTTGGACCAACCAATGGAAACTGTGAATACCTACTTATAGAATCCAGAGAACACTCCTATAGCATTCCCCTACTCAACTTGGAGAGAGCCGGCTTGCAGGGAAAAAAAGTGGAGCAGGTAATTATTTTCCATGACAAATGCATAAAACATTTTGTCTTAAATTCTCTTTAAACAGCTGAGTATATTGTATCTAGTTATGGATTGCATCACTAATTCAAAAAGCCTGTAATACTGTTCAATGGTATGTCCGTTGGCTATAATACTTTTTCTAATTGTGCCTGTTGCAACTTCTCTACTGGTTCTTCCATATTCTAGAAAAATATACTGATTATATTGTGAGGCAAAGGTCTATTTAATTGAATGTTAATTACACGTCATTTTGTCAATTAACTGAAATGTGTAGTCACTCTGTAATTCCCTATAGGTGTATATATAGCTGAATACCTGTAAAAACATAAAGAAAATTGGAAATAAAAATAATAATGAACAGTTTCCTTTAAGTACAGGCTTAAACTGAACCTTTGGCTTGGTTCCTCTTTAATTTTTTCCCTCTCTTTGCATAATAACATTAAATTTAAGTTGAAGATTGACCAGAAAATAAAGATGAAGAAGGGAAATTTCCATCCATCTTCAGTAAATTCATACCAGTAAAAGATGAGTCCAGTATGCAAATCCCTCTAAAGAAACCTGTAAAAACTGTTTTTCAGTCTACGTATCTGGAAAGCCCTTTTAAGAAGTCAGGGACAGGCTGGGTGTGGAAATGGACACAAGACAAACCATCCTGGAAAAGTCAAGTGGATCTTACTAAATGTCCCCAAATCAAATATGAGAGTGCTTGGTTCCAGGCAGCTGCAGGTGGAAATGTGTCTGACATTGGGCACCAGTGTTTTCTCTTGCCTGGGATGTTTTCACACTTAATTCCCTACCTCCTTCCTGCCTACCCCACCTTCTCTCCCCCACGTCTAACCCTTGCAGTCAAAAAAGATTCATACTGGAATGTTGACATGGTGATCTCATTCCAAGGCCCTGTCTATTTAGACACAATAATTTAAAGAGGAAATAAAATTGGTCATATTGGGAAAGGAAAACTAATAAAGAGGTTTTACTCAGTTGCTTAAAAGGAATAAACTGAATTCAATCTCTGTTTCATTCCCAAGCTGGTATGTGCATGTAGGCCAAGCCTGGGTAGTAATACAAACTCAACAAACTGGGATTCTCAACAAGTAGCCGAATGGCCCTCGTTTTGGGATTCTTCACTCAGAGCTGATGTAAAGCCATTTCTGGGGTAGCATGTGGCAGCTATCACACAGCTGGCTAATATTCTGGCCTGGTGATGACACCAGGCAATGACAAATAGTCTATTAAATTTCAACTGGGAGGCTGATGAAGGAAGAATGTGGTCCAAAATAAAATTCAGGTTGGAATCTGGCTAAAGTGCTGGAATTCATCATTTCCAATATTAATCAAAGGAGGTCAAGGAGAATGATTAGACACAGAAATTCAAAATTATAGATTTATCCCTTCAGGAAACTGGATCTGTTTCCCCAACACATAAAGAGCCAGTGAATGAAAAACTCTGGGATAACTTCTGACCAAAAAAAAAAAAAACATATTTTTAATAAAAGTTAGTTGCACACATATTCTCTGGTAGTAGAAAACAACTAATGTTTCTTTAACACCCACCTGGTGTCAGGCATGGTGTGGGAAAATTTAGATACAAAACCTCATTAAATTGTGACAAAAGTCCAATGAACTCCTGCAAGGAGAAATAAAAGCTCTTAGCAATGTCCCAGTTTGAAGAATTACATAGGAAAAACTAGGTTTTTTCCAACAACGCTAAATGACACTAACTTTGCCAATATAATGTCGTAGTGATCAGGCCGTTCTCTCATCTGCCCGAGACGGAGAAGAATTGTTAAACTTGAGCTGAACTCTGGCAACTGCTCTAGTGGGTAAGATATTAGACAGTCTTAGAGGAACAAAAGAATTCAAGGAAGAGGTTCTTTCCATGGAAAAATATATAAATTAAGCAGAATGGATGGCCAGCTTTAATAAGATCTAAAGAGATTTGATTTGGAATTGAACTGATTGACGATTCTAAGACTCCCAAATACATTTGCCCTTTGATCTCCAAATTTGGAGGAAGAATTGTTCTAGTCGTCTAAATTGTATTGAATAATGACTTACTATACAAAGCAGTGGGAGCTAGACTGATAACCAAAGTGTGGTCATTTCTTTCAAATAAATTGCGATACAGCTAATAGGTCCTGCATATTGTGTTGGGACCACAACTCATGATCTCTATGAGTTCAGCCCTCTCCATATATGGCGTGACATACGTTTGCAAACCAAGAATCCTTACAGATTTGGTTTGCGTGAGAAGTGTAGCGTAGGAGGAACCTGAGTGAATACTGGGTCTTCTGGACCACCATAGCTAATATTAAAAAGGATGTAAACCAGCTTCGAATAGCAACTTTTAACCACCACAGCAAATTCCTCCCATGGACTTTTCTAACCAGACAAATCATCCAGTAACAATTACAATATTTAATACACAAGTAAACTGGGACTCAGCACAATGGAGTGACTTACCCGTCTGACACGGCTTGTCAGAACCAAGCTCCTCTTTGTTGCATCCAATGTGGTTTCTCCTGTACCAGGTGGCCTGTGGTGTCAAATTATTTCTCAACCCTTTTCTGAACCATAATCCATTAATTAAAACCATGGCTTAGTTTATTTAAGTACTTATGATTTCAATGGGTTGACCAGCTGTTTCAATGACTGGCTAATTCAGGCCAAATGGTCAATCCTGTAGTCTAAGGTAAATTCAGCTTCCAAGACTTATCTTCCCATGGTATTACAAATGATGTCAATGTGCAAAGTTGTTTGTCAAAGAAGCATGTGAACTCGCAAACAGCCCATTTGGAAAGATTCCAGTGGCCAAATGATGAGGGTGTCAGTGCTTTGGCAGCATGGTGATGAAGAGTTACAGGGAAAATTGAGCCACTTATTACCCCATTGGAAGTTCCCCGATGAGAGAGGGTGCATTGTGTTGCCATGCCCATGTGAGATTAAGGTAATCATTTTACAATAACAAACCAAAGGCATTAGGAAATATTTATTAGTAACTATTAAGCAATTGCTGCCTTTGATTTTGGGCTGTTGCACTGTCATTACAGTATACCTGATATACGTAACTTGGATATATTGATAAGATCAAGAGCAGAGACCTACATATTGTACTGGAACCACCACTCATGATCTAATTGTTTAGTTCTCTCAAAGCGTGGAGCAATAAACACTTTACAGACCAAGAATCCTGATAGAGTTGGAAGAAAAAACATATGAAACTCCACTAGAGTCTCCTTAACATCCCTGAAACTTTTCACTAACTCATGGTTTTATAACACAAACCTGATAACCTTGTTAAAGGTGATGACTTACAAATAAGTTGAGCTGTAATTGTTTATCTTGGATAATTATCTCAACAATTAGCGGCCTTTGAAACCATTGGACCTAAAGTCCAACTAAGGTGACTATGAGCTATGGAAGAGATGGATAGATTTTATTACAGTGGATCCTTTCAAATTTCCGGGAAAGGATGGAAGAATAAAGTACTTGAAGACTGCTTATCTATCTAAAAGATTAGTTTATGCCTCTCTTAATCGTCCCAAGCACAAATATTAGAAAAGAGAATGAATGAGCACATTGAATGCCAATCTTACTATTGTCTTAATGAGTAGCAAATACAAAACTGACATGGCAACTTATCCCTAATTTACATACTGCCCTTTACCTACTGTACTGTTTTCCTCCATATCTACCATAAATACTCAACCTTTGCCATTAGATCCCTGGAAATTTTACCTTTTCCATAAAGTCTAAGGAGAAGTATGATGTTCTAAGTAATCTACTTGGCTAGACGATAAGAGGGAGCAAAGTCATTTTGATTTCTTTATATAATAAGTTTATAAAAAATGTATTTGAAAAAGATTTAATGAAATTTATTTTAATTAGTTCTATTTTAATTAAACATTTTTACTAAAATATTTTTAAAGCTTATTAAAACACAATATTAAAACTACTTTTAAAATATTTAAAATATTTTTGACAAACAGGATTAAATTTTTCTTCTTTAAAATATATAATTTCCCAAATTTTCCTGCACTAAGGTAAATACAGCTCTTAAAAGCATCTAAATAAGATGGTAGTGTAATTGTAATTCATACTGACATTTAAGGAAACAAGATGGCCTCCAGAGGTTCCTTTAAGATATTAGTGTCCAGAGGTCAGTTAAATAATCAGCTTGTTGCAGCCCAGCTATTCAAGTCACAGTACTCATACAACTGTGGTATAGTGATTTATATATTTATATGTTATTTCAATTTATAAATAATTATATATATTTATGGGGTACAATGTGATGTTTTGATATATCTTTACAATGCAGAATGATTAAATCAGTCTAATTAACAAATCCATTACCTCACATACTTACTATCTTTATTTTAAAAACATATAAACTCCACTTTTTATCAGTTTTGAAATTCGTAATGCATATTTATTATAGTCACTATTTTGTGCAACAAGTCACTTAAACTTATTTCTCTTGTCTAACTAAAACTTTGTACACTTTGATCAACATCTTTCCTTTCCCCAGTCCCCTCCCTCCCTGAGCCTCTGGTAACCATCATTCTGTTCTGTACTTCAATGAGTTCAAATTTTTAGATTACACATATAAGTTAGATCATGTGGTATATGTCTTTCTGTGCCTGGCTTATTTCACTTAACATAATATCTTCCAGATTCATTCATGTTGTCACAAATGATGGGACTATCTCCTTTTACAAGGTGGAATAGTATTCCATTGTGTATATATATACTATATTTTCTTTATCCATTTATCTGATGATGAACACTTAAATTGCCACCACATCTCAGCTTCTATGAATAATCTTGCAATGAACATGAGAGTGCAGATACCAGTTTGGCATACTGATTTCAATTTATTTGGATATATAGCCAAAAGTGGAATCACTGGGTCATATAGGAATTTTATTTTTAGTGTACTGAGAAAACTCCATATTGTTTCTATAATTGCTATAATAATTTACATCCCCACCAACACTGTGCAAGGGTTTCCTTGCTCTACACTATTGCCAATACTTAGCTTTCATCTTCTAACATGTGTGAGGTGGTATCTCATTGTGATTTTAATTTGCATTTCCCAAATGATCAGTAATGATGAGCATATTTTTATATACTTGTTGGCCATTTATGTCTTCTTTTGAGAGGTGTATAGGCCTTTGGCCCATTTTTTGATTGAGTTATTGGTTTTCTTGCTATTTAGTTAAGTTCCTTATATTTTAGATATTAGCCTCTTATTAGATGATTTGCAAATATTTTTTCTTAATTTATATGTCGTTTTTTTCACTCTGTTGTTTCCTTTGCTGTAGAGAAGCTTTTTAGTTTAATGCAATCCTATTTGTCTACTTTTGCTTTTATTGCCTGTTTTTTGGGGCGTCAATATTCAAGAAATTTCTGCATAGACCAGTGTCATGGAGCCTGAAATTTAGCACTTGGCTTCTGTTGCCATATTGCCTAGATTTTAAATATTTCCTTCACTCTATGGGTAAGGGCCCTAAAATAAATAAACTGACATCTCTGTCTATCTTTCCTCATCTGCAACATGAGGATAATAGTAATGTCTACCTCCTTGGATTATTCTAAATTGGATTTATGCATTATTATATATTATGTATTAATATACAGTACTATATTAATACTAATGAAGTGCTTAGAGTAGTGTCTAACACAAAGTAAACTCAATAAAAGAGAGTTTTTATTTTTTCACCTGGATGTAGTTGACTTTTCCTCACCTCACATGGGCAGCTTTCACTTGCCATCTGCTTTAGATTCCTCTTCTGATTCACCCATGCCAACACCTTACTCTGACTCATAGTACCACAGAAACTCCTTAAAGGCAGAGACCACATCCTTTACGTCCTTGGGTTTCCCACATAACTTAGTATTGTATTCAGCATAGGGTAAGTAAAAGTAATTATTTATGAAAACAAGTTGTCCTGTTTATCCCTGGATAAGAAATTGTCTGTCAGGTACCCTTCCCTCTCCTGTCTTGATGAAATGACCCCAATGTCACTCTTCAGATTAATTAAACAGATATAAGCAGCATGACTATAATCAAGCCATTAAATCTTATAGGTTGTGATCTGCAATATATTCATTACTTAGTACTCAGTGAATTATTGGGCAAAAGGAAAAAGGTCAAAAACACATGTAAAGATAGATGCTAGCTAATAAGCCCTAATAAGCAGAGTATGAACTATAATAATTCCCTCGGCATCCACAGGGATTGGTTTCAGGACCAGTGTGGATATCAACATTTCTGGATGCTCAGTTCCCTTATATAAAATGGTTTAGTATTTGCAGGTAACCTATATACATCCTTCCATATACTTTAAATCATCTCTATATTACTTATAATACCTAATACAATGCAGATGCTATATAAATAATTGTTATACTGTATTTTTTTATTCACATTATATTTTATTGTCATGTTTTTATTTTACTTTTTGGATATTTTTAATCCACAATTGGTTGAATCTACAGATATGGAACCTGAGGATATGGAGAATCCACTATATAATGGTCAAATTACTATTTCTGAAAAAAAAAAGCCACATTTTCCTTAAGAAATGGGGTGAAAATGAATCAAATTACAAATTTCACTGACATATAGTCAAGAATCCAGTTTACCAAAACACTCTCTACCTTACCCAGTTACCTGCATAAGTCTGGGACAAGAGCCAAAATTAAATATTACGAAAACATGAGGGACGATTCAGTCAACATAGAAAAAAATAAATGAGTAAAAAGTGTTTCACATCTTTTTACCTCCTGGTTTTGGTTTTGGTTTTTTTCACATCTATAGGAAGGGATGAGTGGTTGATCTCTATGTGAAACATAGAATTTTTCTTCCAACTTATGTATTCTATGATTCTAACCTTGACCAGGCAACCAGAAGCAGACTATACATTATACTTTGCAACTGCTTGTGCTGACATCGTCCACGGCCACAGAAAAATAAAGTGAGCCCAAGGAAAGTAAAAAGGAGTCTTGCAGGAAGAGAACCCTGAGCCACCCATCCAGCACCGATCTAGTAAGTGACTTTGATAACACCTCCAAAGAACAAAAGAAGAATTCGTGTACGGTCAACCTTATCTTTCCAAGGTTCAGCCAGGCATTTTAAAGCTACAGACACATAAATGTGAGGACACAGTTTATATATTTTGACTTAAAAATGATATTTTTGAAAGGTTCTATCTAAATTAATGTTTTATAAATTCAATCACACTTCAAATGTGTTAGAAAAGTTTGGTATTTCAGGTAACTCTAGAATGATTCTTTCCATATAGCAAATGATTGGCAGCTCATGTGTGTGATTAATATATTCAATTTTTTAATTAATCAGAGTCCATCCGTAACAGAAAAAAAAAAAAAAGTACCATAATGCCAGGAGTTTTTTATCAGGTTTATTCTTGCCTTTGTTTTGTAAAGACTAAGCAAGTTAATATATGTAAACCTTTTCAAACGAGTCTAACAGTTGTAAGCATTTAAGAAATGTCAGCTGTTGTCACTCTTGTTTTTTTTCTTTATGGTAGTATGTTCACAAATTCCCAAAAATATTCCCTAGTGAGGTGGGTTGGAGAAACCTTTTCAGAGAAAAGCTTGCTTTTCTATGAATCTCTCCTCACTACCAAATTCTCCCTGAGGCAAGTAAAAGCTCTAACTGGAAAAACAGGATTCAAGTAAATTCTTTAGAGGATTTCATAATCAGATTTAGCCCAAGTAATGCATAATTCATAATACTGAGTTCATATTTTGGCTAAGACAAAAAGTCGGCTATTAGTCTTACTGATGCTAACTTAAGCAGTAAAATCTCACTTGTATGTCTGTTTAGCCTTTTATTGCCAAGTCTAATTACTTAAGTAAGTTTATCTGCTTTGATTTTCACCTATAAAAATTAAGAGTTTTATCTGTGTTTTTGTTTTTGCTTCAAATTTCACAGGTTCTTTTGAATTTCAGAAATTTGACAACCTACACCCACTGATAGATTTTTACATGCTACCAGTTCTCATAAAAAGCATAAAGGAGGCGGTATAGCATAGAATTAAAAGATGGGTTTTGGAATTAGACACAGCTTGCCCCTTCTATTAATCATTAGGCCTTCAGTACATTCGTTACCCTCTTTCAACTTCAGTTTTCTCATTTCTAAGATAGAAACAAAAATAGTTAAGAGTTTATAGAGGCTGGACGTGGTGGCTCACGCATGTAATCCCAGCACTTTGGGACACCGAGGCAGGTGGATCATGAGGTCAGGCGATCAAGACCATCCTGGCTAACATGGTGAAACCTAAAATACTGGGCATCTACTAAAAATACAAAAAAATTAGCTGGGCATGGTGGTGGGTCCCAGCTACTCGTGAGGCTGAGGCAGAAGAATGGCCTGGACCCGGGAGAGGGAGGTTGCAGTGAGCCGAGATTGCACCACTGCACTCCGGCATGGGAGACAGAGTAAGACTTTGCCTCAAAAAAAAAAAAGACTTTTATAGAGTTATTGAGGAAAACCAAGTAATTTAAAATAAATGTTCATGATAAATTCTTGAAGTTTGTAATTCAACAAAAATTGCTGAGGCAGGCAGAATTTCAGAGGTCATTAGTATAACCTTTGGGGAATTATCAGCTTCAACAACTATTCATTTAATTTAAAAATAAATAAAAATATATATACTGTTCTTAAATACAGATATTTACTTTGACCTTATACATTGATATCCACTCAGATCTAAGTACACAAACATACACACATATATATTTATATGGTTATATGTACATTCATATGTGCATTTGTATGTACAATATGAATATTGTTGGTCTGCAACTTCCTTTGAACAAATTTAAGGACATATTAACCATTTATTTTCTGGACTTAGAATTGGCTCAGCATATTCTCACTGAAACTCAAATTTTCCATGTTTTTTGATTAGAAAACGTTTTCTGTTTTCCTGAAGCTTTTGTAATGCCTAGCAGCGAGTATTCTTCATTATTTGTTTGAAAATCTAATGTGTTATATTTAAATCTGGACTATTTATTAAAACTTTAGAAAGAGCTTATCGTTTCTTCTTATAACCATCTCTAACCCATCAATTTTCAAATAATTAGTTTATGTTACAGGATCACTCCCAAGCCCTGTATGGTTTACCTGGACGGCACTAAAACCTCTCTTGCTAAAAAATATGAAAATCACCCAAGAATAGAAAAGCATCCAATTCCCTCCATATTGGTAAATGTTGGTGTTTGAATGTATAGGGACTGTAAGTTTGAGGAACCTATGGATGTTTACCAAATACAGCAGTTTTAAATTGTTTTTCAAGTATAATAATGTATTATATAAACCATGCATATTCTTAAATAAATTTTCCCCTATCTGCTCCCCATCCCCTGCTTCTTCCACTTCATTCCTTTCTTGATCAAATATATTTATGGCTGGGGTAACTAGGGTTGAGAGTATAATATATATTCTCCAATAGATAAAATATAACTGACCCATATTGAGCTCATGACCTTGACTTCATTAAATGCTTACACTCATTAATGCAACTAACTGGCCTACACTTAATTGATATTAATTAGGTTACTGATAAATTAAATTATCCCTAGTATGATTTCAATATTGTTATAAACTCAAGGAAAAATCCTGGCTAGTGAAGTTACATTACGGACATCCTCTCTACTACTAAGTATAGTGACCAAAACAAGATATCCTTTAAGTCTTCAGGTTTCTATTTTGTCTCTGACTGGTACTTTTCCTTATTTTGTATGTTTGTGCGTGTGTATGTGCATATTAGCTATTACTGCATCTAGAATTCTTTTATGCCTAAATCTCCTGGTTTCTTTTCCCCATTCCCTCATTATTCATAAATATGCTAAATATTTTTGCATTGGCATAACATTTCTGGTTTTTCTATGAAGTTGGTTGTGCATCATTTTCTTGCCTTTTTTATTTTTTTGAGACAGAGTCTCACTCTGTCACCCAGACTAGAGTGCAGTGGCGCTATCTCAGCTCACTGCAACCTCCACCTCCCGAGTTCAAGTGGTTCTCCTGCCTCAGCTTTCTGAGTAACGGGG
Source organism: Alouatta palliata (assembly GCA_004027835.1). Taxonomy (NCBI): domain Eukaryota; kingdom Metazoa; phylum Chordata; class Mammalia; order Primates; family Atelidae; genus Alouatta; species Alouatta palliata. The sequence continues at coordinate 52,994 of PVKV010004089.1, read as the reverse complement.
ACTATAAGCGCACACCACCATGCCCGGCTAATTTTTGTATTTTTAGTAGAGACGGGGTTTCCCAATGTTGTCCAGGATGGTCTTGATCTCCTGACCTCATGATCCACCCGCCTCGGCTTCCCAAAGTGCTAGGATTACAGGTGTGAGCCACTGTGCCCAACCTTCTTGCCTATTTTTTAAAAAACTTAGACCATCTACTCTTCCTTTTCTCTCCACTTGTTTCTGAACTTTCACTTAAGGCAGAATTTCATTATTAGAGTGGAGTTAAGACAAAGGACAGGACGACATTAACTCATTTAACTCATGAGAAAGCAGAAAAGGATTTAATGCAGCCTAAGGTTTGTTTAGGGAAATTCCAATTTCTGCTCAAGAATCTGTAGATACACTTAAGCTATTTCAGGCTGGCATACAGCCCTTATATTAAATAATAATAATAGCAACAATGATGAATTTATATTGACACAGTATTAGAAAACAAAATTTAATGTAAATATTACAAATATTGTCATATATAATATACTAGAATCTAAAACTATACATTATGAGATGTAATAATATAAATATGTCATACCTATCAATATTGATTTATATAAGACAATTAAAATTGTTGCTCTGATGAATATAATAGTCATATAATATTAATTATAAAATAATATGTTATTATTTACTTACATGATTAATTCCAGGAACAATGCATTTTATGTGATTTTTTAGCTCCATTGTGATACCTAGCAAAATAAGAGATATATATCTCCTATTGGTTCTGTCTTTCTGGAGAACTTTGACTAATACTGTGCCAGTCTGAAAATGTCATTACATATTAGGAAGTTCTCTGTTGTCACACATCTAAGCCATTTCCTCCAGTTCACTGTTGAGTAATAAAGCTAAAATTTTCATGTCTAGGATTATCTTCCAATTCTTTGTTTCATCTCTTAAGTGGTTCCTAACCCACATGATAAAGAGAGCTGTTCTTCATTGGGTTTCCTCAAACCTAACACTGAGCTAGACAAGAGAGAAGGGGCTGATTCTAGATAAGGCAGGTGGCAGATATGACTGCTACTTGCTGGTGTTCCTGGTTCTTCTCTTACTCCACATATGCAAGTCAATTGCATGCCTTAGACCCTTAACATCAATGAGCAAATGACCTTCCATGTGACTTCCACACGGAAGCATTGAAGAGTTAGTGTACCAGAGAAATCTCTACCTTGACTGTTCTGTTCTGCCATGAAAATCATAGCCAGATACAGTGAAATGGGGCATCCAGTAAGCATGGAGCATCTATAGCCCAGGTCCCTGCATGACTGCAATAAATAGAACTCTGCTGCTCAGCCGAGATGGACTTGAAGTATGACGAGGAATAAACCATGGCTGTGTTAAGCCATTGAGATTTTGGAGGTCTCTGCCATGGCTGCAGATAATGAGATCAAGATACATCTTTCTAAGGAAGTATAGTGACACTGAACCTGAGGCTACAGATAAGAAAGAGCTGGACTCATGTAGAGCAGAAAGGTCATTTCACACATAAACAGCTGCCATAAAGGACCTGAGACGGTAAGCAACACAGAATATTTAAGGAACTAATGAAATTCCTGCTTGAATCAAATTTGAAAGAAAGGGACAGTGGCCCATGTGTTGCCCCAGGCCAACTCACAGTAGCTCCACTCTCTTATAAAGAATAAGGGAGAAAACTTCAACCACAGAAAGTCAATACTGGTGAGCATGGTTGATCTAGAACATTCTTCTTGCTCCTGATTATCCTGCTCTCTTAGAAGACAGAGATGGGAAGCGTTTAGGAAAAAGTAGAGAAAGGTAGCTTAGAGAAATAATTTTCTTAATAGCAAGGCACCATTATTTGAGTCCATGACAGACAAGACATCCTAGTAGCACGGATATGGTCAGCAGAGGCAGAATCAAACTTTTCAGTTCGAAGGAGGCCCCAGCAGCGGCCTCTTTAGGGTCATGAAAATGCAGGTTTCAGAAGCTTAAACTTCATCAGCTTTGCAGTAACTCACGTTTGTGTGATTTTCCTATCTTAAATCACTGATGCTGTTTCATTGTCTCCTATAATATTCTCCAAGCTTTTAAAAATTCAAGTTTCCTTGAGGTACATAAAAATATGATCACCCTCCACTCCCCATCATTGACATTGTAATAAATCTCCTGCTTTTTCTATGATCCCCTGCCAGTACACAGACCATCAAATCCCTTAGATATAATACAAACTTTTTGGAGTCATATTAAATCCCTTCACAAGCAGACCCTAGTCCTTCACACCAGACAACACAGCATTTCCCTTCGCCAAACCACATAGCTTACTATATGTCTTTAACTCATGCAAAGTACTTTCTTAGGCCGTAAATCGCCTACTCCCTTATTTTCAATAATTTTTTAAATTGTGATTTTTCTTCAAGATTCAGCCTGAATGTCTGCCAAGATATTATCACTAAATTTCCCAGATCTATTTATTCTATTAAGTCATTTTCTTTGCTCCACAATATTAACACTAAAATTAAGGGACAAAAATACTTGCGTAGTTTAAAATATCTCAACGTAAAATGCTTATTAATTACAAAGGGGAAGTAAGTAACTACAGTGGAGACACCTAGTAGACACCACCTTTACCAAATCATCACCTTAACCATTTCAGTAGTAATGAAACATATAAGCGTCCTGTGCCTCCCACTACCATGCAGTATGGGATATTATCACTAAATTTCCCAAATCTGTTTTTTTCTATTAAGTCCTTTTCTGTGTTCTTTAGTATTCTATTATAGCACAAACTAAATTGCATTCTTATTATTTGTACCTATGTCTCTCTCTGCCATTGAAATAGTGTCCAACATGGAAACAAGTACATGGAAATTAGTACTTGATGGGTATTCAACAAGTGTTTTCAGTTGGAAGGTTTGTGGGGTGAAAGGAAGGGAAGTGAAGCCAAAAAAGGTAGAGAAGAGCTCCCCAGTTGAAAAATGTATTTTTTTTAATGAAATTCATATAGCAACGCTTGCCTTTTACCTCTTTGTGATTTTTTTCTTCCCATTTCAAAAGCTGCTCATATTTCCATAAATATGAGTCACCAGCATTATTGTAACTTGTAGCAGTATCAGAGGATCCTTCAGGGAATGGGCCCTTAAGCATTTGCTTCAAAGGACAGATGACTGGTTCCATGCTATTAACTCGATCTGCTCATCCCATTCCAGACCCTAGCCGGGCACTGAAAGTGCAAACACCATCCTAACTCTTACCCTGGACCTTCAATGAACCAGTTTACTTTCAGGATCTTGTTCATTTGTTTTGGTTGAACAGATCAACTTTCTCTGAACGTTCACTGCTCTCCTTTCACCAAAGGTCAATTCCTTTTCATGCACTGTCTTCACATGTGGGACTTGCCACTCTCCTCAGACACCCTTGCCATCCTATCTCTGCAACTCTCTTCTAGTCCCTTCTTCCTCTGCAAGGTTATTCTCCTTTTCTGACCTCCTTCTGACCTCTACAATATTACTTGGATTAGGAGGATTTCCAGAGTTGCAAATCTCTCCTAACCCAAACAATACCGCAGAGGTCAGAAAGAGGTTCCTTGTCATTTACAATCTGCTCAAACCAAAAAAAAAAAAAAAAAACGGAGTAAGAACTAGAAAACAAACCAGCTCATACTGGGTACTGGGCAATAGTATTAACTCTCCCTGAATCCTTCCCTAATCCAGCTATCCAGCTACTCTAATGTCATTGTTCCTTCCTCCATTCTCCCCAGAGTATTATTCCAATATTCATTATCATATTCTGTATCATAGTATTTGCATGCATGTCTAATTTGGCCTAAATTTTGAGGTCCCTGAGAGCAGAAATGTTATGTTATTTACCTTTGTCTCCATAGCACCTGATACACAGCACACACTTAATAAGTGGTTTTTGAATTGAACTACTTTAATCACCTGACTCCTAAGATCATTATCAGGGTTACTTATCCCTTGAAGTAAATTTCTCTGTCAACCTTTTTGAAAATAAAAACAACTGACATTTTTAATATATATACACATATATACATGTTTTATATATATACACACACATATATAAAATGGAAAACTGACAGTAACATATATGAAAATGTTTTTATGTAATATATTTCATGTATAAATTTTATATATATATGTATAAATATATATCAATGTCAGAGAGTTTTCCAAGGTTTTCAAAAAAAGCAGCCATCTCCATGATCCTTTCCACCCCTGGCCTCATCCTCAGAGGTGAATACTTCAAATCCTATAACTCTTCTTTCCCACTACTTGCTTCTGCCTGTGTAAACAGTATACAGTAATGTTTCTTAACCTTTCCCATGTTATTAGGTGGAAGATGAGGGTTGAGTTTTTTGCATGCTTTCCTTTATCCCACACCAATTTTACCTCCTTCCAAACTCCCATAGAGTTCAGTTCAATTACTCCTCAGGTCCTCCACCCTCTCATTTCCATCCGGAACGTTGCTCCTGGGGTCTGTTTCATAGCTGTCATCCTGGGATTCCCCCTTCACCATCATCCTTGCTATTTTTTTCAGTCCTCTCCTATGTTGATTTCCCTGTTTCCTGGATCCCAGATATTTGTATTTTTGTGATTATTTCTCCCTGTGTTGTGTCACATCTTCAGCACTTTTTCAATACATCCTTTATAAAAAATAAGATGCACTCTTCAGGAACTGACATTTTTGAAAACTTGCATGTCTTTTGAAAACCTTTACTCCACTTTCACACATAATGGGAAGTTTGACTTAAAATAGAATTATAGGTTAGAGATGACTAGCACACAGAATTTGGAAAGCATCACCTGCCTTAAGAGGTTCCAGTGAAGTGCATGTAAAGCATCTCTTAGATTATGGAAAAACGTGAATGTTTGCTTGTCTGAGGGAGGCAAGACACAAATCCAGGTAAGGCAGCTAGAGAGGCAATATTGGAGTGAATTCAGAAGATGGAGATGAATTTGAAAAATGAGGCAGATTTTCCAAATCATCATTGATTCAACCATGACAGAACAGGGTAGAAACTGGGAAAGCCTGTGAAGAGCAAAAGGATTGGAAGTAGAGACTTTTATGTGGAGCCAGAAAAAATGTCCTGGGACAAAATAATAAGTAAAACAAACTACCTCCGGTTGCTTTCGACTTGGTGCCAGCAGCTGGCTTAGAGAGAACCTCTTCAAGGGCTGACCAAAGTCTTGACACCTGGACATTCTCCCACCCCAATTTCATTTTCTTAGAAGAAGTTAGCTCAGCTCTCATTAATTTCTATATGATCTTAAAATATAGTATGGAATCACACCAGGCAACAAGGCCACTTGTGTCTTCTTGCAACTAAGGACCTTTTCAGTGCAGCAACTATGGGCAAGAACAAAGAGCTCAAGCATTTTTTCAAATCGTCCCTTCAACAGGATCCTTTAGTTCTGCAACATTAGACATCTGCTATCGCTGAATGGGAAGATTGGGAACACTGGCCAGGACAGAAACAATCTATCTGGCTACTGAGAACTCCAAACAACCATCAAATACCAAATCCCATGAAGATATAGAATTCCATCTGAATCCATGTGCAATGATACCCATGTCTTCCTTGATGTCTTGCTCCATACTGCTGGAAAGTGTCTCTCTTTGGCTTTGGTGCTAATGCATGATTGATCTTTCATGATAATTGTGATAGAGCTTCAGAATAATTCCTTAAATGGCACCTAATGTGCCCTACCCATACCACACCACAGTCCAACAATATTTCCTACTCAAGGACATCAGATGATATCAACAGTCAGAGACCATCAACTATTGCTGCTAAGTAAAGTGTGCAAAGATCTCTTGCCTCTTCGAAAACAGACGGGCTATGTATTTGCTTTGAGCTTTAGATATTTATGATGCAAAAAATGCACTGGAGAAAAAAAAAGGCATCCTTTAGTATTCCAAGTAAAGTAAAGAAAAAAACTGAAGGAAGGTCATAACAGGGATGTAAATATCTTCTGCCATGCCTCCTCCCTCTTTGCTGAAAGTTGCAAGGTTTTCCTACAGGCCTTGATTCACAAATTGTGGTCCACTTGCCAGTAGTGTCTGGTCCCCAGGGATCTTATTAGAAATTCAGAATCTCAGACCCCAATCCTCCTCAGTCAGAATCTTCATTTTTAACAAGATCCCTAGGTGATTCATATAAATATGAAAACCTGAGAATCACTGCTTATAGGGACATTGCATCGTAGTGGGAGGCACAGGATGCTGATATGTTTCACTACTGCTGAAACGGTTAAGGTGATCATTTGGTTAAGGTGGTGTCTGCCAGGTTTCTCCACTGTAGTTACTTACTTCCCCTTTGTAATTAATAAGCATTTTATGCTGAGATACTTTAAACTACACAAGTATTTTTGCCCCCAACTTTAACATCCATTGATGATAACTGACTGCAACAATTATTACTATGGTATTTGCCAAATAGTAATTTTCAAAATTTGTAATAGATATTTTTGAGAATAGTTTTAAAATACATATATAACCCACAACTAGTTCTATTGTTAAAATCTTATATTAATGATATATTTGTTACAATTAGTGAACCAATATTGATACATTATTATTAACTAAAGTTCATAGTTTCAGATTTCCTTAGTTCTACTTAAGGTCCTTTTCTATTCCAGAATCTCACCCAGGATACTACATTACATTTAGCTGTCATATCTCCATAGGTTCTTCTTAGCTTTAAAAGCTTCTCTGGCACCTGTTTTCACCACTCCTTCCTCATTTATAAATTGAAATTTAACTTAAAGAGCTATCCCTTTTCCATCACTTATTTACATCTATATGGACTCATGGGTATTTATTTGTTCTCTGTGTTTTAAGCCATTACCAGCATTATCTGTTTTATTACACAGATGGACTCAGATGTGTTATTTGGGAACTTCCTCCAGGTAGCTCCTTGACATGTTTCCATCATTTTTTGACTACTTCTTTACTTTCTGGCATCATTAAATGTTCTAGTTTCCTTTGGTACTTTCCTGACCCCTTCTTGGAATCAAAAATTTCTCTGAGGAGTCAGAGTCCTTTAACTGGTGAATGGTATTTAGAAACCAAGATCTGGGGGCTGGGTCTTCTTTTGTAACTGGGATATCATTACTTCCAGGCTCTCTTAGCAGCAGGGCTAAAAAATATATGTATGTATACTAACCCATGTACACATCTACATCTATTATCTATTTCTACATATATTAAAAACCATGAGTTCATACTGATACCTCTGATTCTACCTAACAGCATGGGTTTCTCTTCAGTAATAGTCCCTATTACTTATTTGCAAGCTGTTTCTCCAACAATGAGAAACTAAGCTTTTCTTATTTGCAGTAAATGTATTTATTTAGTCAGCATGAGAATATATATTAAAAAGTTTCAGAATTGCTAATCCATCCTCTGTGAAAAACAAATTTACTAACTAGAGCACAGTATTTGTGCACAGTTCTTTTTTTTTTTTTAATCTTTCAGGATGCAGTTGAAATATTGTTTTCCAAGATGACATGTAAGTTAAATCTTTTCTTCCCCACCCCATATTGTGGTTCATTTGTGATATAGCACAATTCATTTGCTGTTGTTTTTATTCCATTTTGGGGGTCTAGTGAAATCTTTTGTCTTATCAAAGGGTCCTATCTTCAATAAAGAGCTAAAAGCAGAGCTCGTAAATGCCAGTATTCCTTGGCATTGTAAAATGTTCCATAAACAGTGAGAGATATTTTGGCTTCTTTAATCAGTATATAATTATCAATATTTTAAAATTCTTATCTTAATACAATCCAAAGAAGCAAAGTACAGCATAATCTGGAAGAGAGAGGCATTTCTAATTTAGACTTGTCCTAAAACAATGATGTGCCTTCCTTTCGTAATTTAATAAAATTTTTTAAGCTGAGTTTATATATCCAAACAAAACTGGGTTAGAGGGAGAAGGATGTGACAATCAATGATCCATCAATGATAAAATATATTAGGCATTTATTGAAATTTGACAGTGGAGTCAAAAGTAAGTATCAGAAAGATCACAGACACCTAATATTCTATATGGCGGAACAGGCAAGCATAAATAAAAAATGAATAATTTATAAAAGCAAAATACACATCCTTTCGCTTTGGATGGCTAAAAGTCACCCTAACAGTCTGCATTTTTAGTGGACTCAAGGCAGAGGATCCTAAGCTCTGTTATAGTATTAACAGGGACTTAACACCTTTTTCCCTCAAAAAAGGTGGAAAAACCTTCCTTAACTCAAGCGCCAACAGATAATGCACCCAGTCACAAATCTCAGCACGGTCCCCTTAGGTCTTATCCAGTGCCTCTAGGGTCACTCTTGTCTCTGTTCTTTCCTACTTGCATCTAAATCCCAGTAAATCTCTCTCCTGAGTAAAATGTATGGCAGTGATCTCTCATTTTCTCTGCTGATAAGGAGAAAACGATTTACTAGAGCTCTAGAAACAAGTACAGATTTGTAAAGACATTTTAATGTGGTTCCAGTTGTTTCTGAAGAAGCCCAGTTGCATAACAATCCTTCTCAGAGTTTGGATGTTGTTTTTTCCTTTATGTTATGTGAGATACCTCAGTGCATTCAATGGTTAATATTGTTTCAAAATATTTGTGGCTCCGCATAGTATATTTGTATATACTATGTGAAGTATACCACATAGTATATCCTATTCATGCAGTCCATATTCCTTTAGGTAGCTTTTCTTTGAGTAGTCACTCAGGGTCTCAGGTTTCTTCTAGCTTGCGGCTCCATTTCCTTTTGGTGTTTGGAGCCTTCTCTATTCAGGAGCCAGATGGTAAAATAAAATGGGGTATTGCACGTGGGGGGAATTCATGAGCTAGTCAGTGGTACATATATATTACTTCTGCCCACATTGGTGGAATTCAGTCATACTGCCATGCCCAAGTGCAGGGAGGCTGGGAAAAGAGCACAGCTGAGTACCCATACGAAAGGAGCAATGGTCTGGAGAACAGCCAGCCTGTCTTTACCACAGCTTATGAACTCCCATCGCAAAAATTATTTTTTGCTTAAACTCACTTCATTTGGTATATTGTCACTTGCAACCAAGGTATAGACGAGTACATGTCTTAGGTATAGTAATATAGATTTGACCAAGAACAAGTACTAAATTCATCAGGTGAACATTTAGGTAATTGCAGTATAGATTTCATTATTTTTTGTTGTAAAAAAATAAGAACATAAGGTAAGAGACAAAACAGATGATGAACATACAATGAAAAGGGTCACAGTATCCAGCATAATATTAAAAATCTGTCACTTCTTTTGAGGGTTAAACTTTTTCTCTAACCACTGACATACAATTCTGTCTTATGGGGGAGACGGGATTTCTTTATTACTTTCTATCAAAATCTAAACATATATACTCAGGTTTTATAAACTCTTCCAAGTTATTCTGCACAACTCTCTTCATACACCAGTGGTCATTATATTTGTCCACGCATTAAAATAAGGAGCTTATTTAAAACATGAATCCCTAGGCAAAAACTCTGATCAGTCATCAGTTGAGGTTAGGACTGTGTATCTGTGTTTATTTAACGCCAGAGGTGATTTTGACATGCAGCTAATTTGAAGAACCACTGTCACAGGATATAAGAACAAATGTGAATCTGCTCTTAGCAATAACCACATATTTCCAATAGTTTCTCAAGTTAAACTTATAATTTAAATGATTAAAACATTGGTTTATAAGAACCCAATGGAAGACATTCAAAAATATCTGTGAGAATTATTTTCATAAGATAGATGGTAGGCACTATGAATGTAGGGATGTTGCTGGCTGAACTGAGCTGTGTAGGTTCATGGGGCAATATTATTTGACCTTGCCCTGTAAGTGGGTAGAATCTAATAAGAGCACAGAAGAGACCATTTCAGACAAGTGGAAGCAGCAAAAACAGTCACAGTTGGGAAAGCAGCAGGCAGAGACAAGGGATAAGAAGCAGACCAGCATAGCCAGAGCAGAAACAATCAAGGAAAAATCCAGGGCAGCATAACAAAATTCTAAACTGTGCACTGTGAGCTCAAAGTGCTATGGAAATTCCAAAAAGAGAGTCATTTGGTTAGAACAGCCAAGAAGACTTCGTGAAGAAAGCAGAACTTGAGCTGGGTCATGAAGGACAAGTAGGATTCTGTTAACCAGAGAGGAAAGAGGAAAAAATTATTTTTATTTTGATGTTTCTAAAATCCAGCTGACAAAATAAAACACTACCTGGCTGAAATATTCTATTTTTTGTGTAGATGTATTAAGGTCTTATGTGCACTGTTTGACTGTAAAATTTCATAATTTTATTATATAATTTGTTTAAATGTCTATTTACCACATAAGACCTGAGTCAGCTTTTAGTAATTTTTTAATATAATATTTTTAAAAACTAAATCAAGAAAAATACAAATAAAAATAAGTATTAAGAAAACAGGAACACAAATATACAAGCATGTAAGCAGGATATATAACATAATTTAGTTTAAGTTAGCCACACTTTTTCTCAGTGTCCTGGAAATTCAAGCAAAAACAGAAACTCAGTGAATTACACAATTCTCAATATCTCTAAGACGAAATTATACTAAATTTTCATGGGAAGAAAAATTTAATCTCCACCTAACAGTAGAAGAAATGTATCAGCTGCTTTTAAATATTGAACCCTGTCGTCACCAATGGACTTTTATATGTTCTCTTTATTGCAACCACAGAAGATAAGCAAATCACAGAAACTGCCCAACTGGTATACCCATCACAGCTTCTTTGGTGTACTTCATGACACATCAATCGTTCACCCATAGAGAGCCAAAGCAAACTTGATTTTCAATATTTTCCCTGCTGCTAGCCCTAAAACCCTGGAGGAACCAGGATCATCAGAAAGGAATGTTTCTGATGTGTCTATACAGAGTTGGTTCAGCTGCTTTGATTTAATTAACAAACAGTCGATTCAATCAATTAACAATTTGATTCCATGAAAAACATTCCATCAAAATTTAGTAATATGAAAATGAAGTAACTCACTCATATCCCAGATTTTTATCTATTCATATGGCTATGTAGGCCATTCAGAGAAAGCTTTTTTTCTCTTCCTATTTTTTTTTTTAGTTCAGTTCTGAATATTCCTGAGGAGTGACTAATTATCTGATGATAATGATTAACATCTGCACTATGCTTTCAGCACTTCTTCACAAGTATAGCAATCCTGTGAGGCTGTGTTTTCACCTGTGAAACAGGAGGTTCAATGACTTGACAAAAGACTAAGATGTAGTTATTAATAGAGAGGAGGAAGTATGGTGTTATACAAAAAGCTTTGGAGTCACATTAAACAAGAGTTTATTTTCCAAATCCTAAATTTACTGGTAGGGTGGCTTGATATCATCTGGCCAGTTCCAAACTGGAAACTCTATACTCTCAATATTGGTTTCCACCTTTGGCCCTTCAGATTTACTTTTTATTTTCATTCTCACTTGAAAGCTGGTCTTTGACTCTATTCTTACTATTTTGGACTGTGCCAGCTCCCCTGGCCTCAGCATCTTCTTCTTATCTTGAATCACAACACCTGTCCAGCTGTCTAGCTCCAGCCATACAGAACTCAACCCTTAGGCTGGTCCCTTAGCTAGAGCAGCCCAAACTACCCACAAGGCATCCACGCACAACACAGGCAATTCCCACAAGCAGTAAAAACTATCACAGGACTCATACCAGATGGCAGGGCACAGAGAAAGTCTGAGACAAAGAAAAAAAGAAGATCAAGGCACAGATATATAATATACATTGATATATCTGCAAAACAACACAAGTCCCTTATCCTGAAGAAAAAAAAATGTGTCTACGTGGATTTCAAGTGAGAATCTGTAAGCAACATCTCATAAGCAAATGTAAATACAAAATTCTCTCCACTTCTGTTTACTTTCTCAAATTAATAGACAAATCAATTTCCATCAGAGGGAGGTACACATTTTAAATCATGCTATGAATTGCTTCATAGAAATAGAACCATATGGAATTTAGCCCTTATTCCAGTGTTTCAGTCTTACTTTTTTCCCTAAATCTAATGACAAGATCAGATTTGGGGAATCTTTCATTAAAGTGCTACCAATGAATCAACTGAGTGACAGTGGATGGTGGCAGAGACAAAACAAAGTTACTCGGTGTGCTATGTATCTGTCATATGGGCTGATTTGTAAGCCTTCTACAAGAGGTAATTTAATGGCTCTTTAATAGAAGGTGGCTTGATAAAATACCAGCAGATGGTATTATGGATAATGGCCCAGGCTATAATGATTTTAGTAATGGCATGTCTTATTTATTTACCTGTACTCAAAGACTAAACTTGCATAGATGGACACACACAAAGAGAGAGAGACGTTGTCTTAGGGTGGACTAAGCTGTCTAAAAGCCTTTAAGAGAATGTAAAAACGTTCTCTTTGATTCAATAATCAAAATACATAAAACTCAAGAAAGAAGCAAAAAGTGGAGATTAGAATGATAATAGTGATGACGACAGTGGTAATGATGGTGATGATGATGACGATAAAATCCAAACAGAAATTATTTGGCATCTCCATTCTGACCTGCCTTGGCTTTCCATCAAAAAGTACATAGCATCTTCCTAGAGAGTGTTTCTGTGTTTTAATCATTTCCAGTAAGTTTCAAAGACATCTTCAGTTATGCACTGCCACAAAGGATGAAGATAAATGGCTTATTCTTTCAAATAACCCTTTGGTGTCCATGCACAACAAAGGCAACATTCAAAAGCAGTAAGGACTAACATGGGACTCAGACCAAACAACGTCTCCCTTACTGAGTGATTTCTCTTGATCTCTATTGTTTCAGTCACATAACCGGCAGCTACAGCCAAGTGTTGGGTACATCCTTCTGAATCTGCAGGTGTAAAACCGTAAATGGGAGTTTTCCTTAAAAGAAAATGACCAAGTCAAGTGCAATGGCATTCTGTTGTATGTACCGATAGAGCATGAGGCCCAGAAGTCTGGGTAGAACCTAAGGGGTCAGTCAGGAGCCAGAGGCCGAGACACAGGAGGGGAAGTCCTCAATGACTGACTTGCTTGGCCATTCTGGACAATGAGATTAAGGAGTTTGAAGAACCCATTCTCTCTTATGCCCCGGCTCGAGCTAAGTCAGTTTTAGGCACCATGTATGACCGGTGTTTCACAGTGGAAATACCAGCGCATTATTTCAAGAAAGTTGAGCTTGCCTGTGACCTCTGCTCCTCGTGTCCCAGACAGCACTGCTTGCCTCTGGCCATGATGAGAAGGTCTGTGAGCTCATTTCTGGGCAGCGTTTCTATGGAATGGAGACAGGGTCCACTGGGGCTAGTATGTGAGGAAAATTTCAGGGCCTTATTTCCTAAGAGAGCTGGGAAAGACATTATTAGGTGTTGAGAAGAGTAGCCTGGGGGCTTTTTAAATAAAATAATTTTTAAAAAGAAAAATACAATTTTCCCAGGAAAACTTGACTTGGACATACTTTCTGTGGGTGGAACAGCAGACACCAGCACTGACCTTGCTGGCCAGCTTGGGATAGGCAAAACTCATTATCTGGGCCCTTAGTAAGCACCATCATTCCCCATGATGCCCCTGGACTCCCCTGTATACCAATTCTAGGTTTTCCCACCCATGGGGTAGTCTAGCCTGTCCCCATTCTCACTACCCTAAAATAACAAGCTGGTTTTCTAAGCTTTCCAATACGGTAGCCACTAGCCACTAGTCACATCTGAAATGTTGCTAGCCTGAAGTGGAATGTGCTGTAAATATAAAATATGTAATAGATTTCTGAGATTTGGTACAAGAAAAGAATGTAAAATATCACACCAAAATGTTTTTCTACTGATTACATGTTGAAATGAAAATATTTTTGATATATTAGGTTAAATAAGATATACTATTAAAATTAACTTCAAATGTTTTTCTTTCCTTCTTTTAAAATGTGGTTACTATAAATTTTAAAATTACATTTATGGCTTGCATTCTGGGTTCACATTACATTTCTATCAGACTACACTGTTCTCTGTTCTCAGGACTCTTATTTCTGATATATCAATTTACCCTTGACAATGACAAGGGTAAACATTCTCAAAGGACATACTTGTTTTTAACAGGAATTAATGGAAAGGGGTATGTGAAAGAACAGGTAATTCCCTTAATATTAGAATATGCTTTCTTCTTGTTCATTCTGGCAAACTCTTATTCATCCATCAACACCCTGATCATATGTCCCCTCATTCATCCATCAAGATCCAGATCACATGTCCCCTTATTCATCCATCAAGACCCAGATCATATGTCCCCTCTACCAGGAAGCTTTCCCTAACTCCCCCAGGCAGAGATGGTTACTCCTTTTTGAACTGTCTTGGCCCTCCAAATTTTTACCAGCACACTCTAAATTAAACCAGAAGGTTCCTTTAATTTACATGTCTCCCCTTCTAAGCTGTGAACTCCTCCAAAGTAGGAACTGAGTCTTACTAATTTTAATAATAATAATGCTGTGATTATCATATGAAAATGTCTTCTCATACCTTAATTTATCCCTTTATATAGTTTATACATTCATCCTTACATAAAGCTTCCTAAGCCACTTAATCAGCACAGGAATCTCTCCACACCCTTCATTCTTATTCTTCAGATAGTCCATGATAATGAGGCTGAGGCTTGGAGTGCGATTTCACCTTATGAACTGCCAACCCATCTATTTCCAATGCATTAATCTAGAAATAACTATATCAATGACAACTGAAGGCAATGTTTTAACTATGTCCTTGACTCTCTTGCCTGCGTAAGTGCCCGGGGTTTATCTCTCCTGGTATGTGTTATCTGCATTTCTATCTGGGTCAGCTTCGTCTCTCATTCTGGCATTGTTCTCCCACTTTCTTTCTAGTGGTGTTCTCAGGATTCTGTTGTAAAGTGTCTCCTCACCCCACCCCTGTGAATACTTTCCTGCTTTGAAATGCAATGTTTATTACATTGTTTGGGTGTTGACTCTCCTCAAAGCCAATAGTATATGGGATTCATTAAGAAGATGATAAAACTGTGCTCCCAAGACTTAGTTATTTAACGAGAAGAGTATACCCTTTCCTGTTTCCTGATAACTGTCAGCCTAAAAGCTGACAAATCAAGTGAACCTTCTAACACATCCAAGCCAGGGTGTCCTTTTGATTCTGCCTGCAGTTTTGTTGGTCTCTGTCATGTCTAGAGATGTTCTGTGTGTACATGAAGTAGTCAGGACTCACTTAGATGACTGGAGGCATTCGCCTCCTGCATTAACACCCCATGAGATACCAGGAACTGTCCTTCTCCAGCATTCGGCACCCCCGTTTCTAAGGGGTGCTGTGTGAACAACTCACACCATCTGGCTTTTTAAAAAGTAGGTTCCAGCTTTTGTAAGTGTGGCCTCAAAAGAGGAGAGAGCCTCAGTGTTCTTGTGAAAGGGACATAGTTAAGACACCATCTTCAATTATCATTGAGATTATAAAAACAAACCAGGTTGCCAAACAGTCATCATCAAGTTAGTGAAAACAAATGAAAGGCGTATTTGAAAAGTACCAGACTTTCTTTGGTCTTGAGAAGGTAGTGACAAGACATTCAATACGATTTTTAAAGAAAAAAATGGAAATCTAATTTATGCAATCTTCATCTTTTAAATATGAGATTGCACAATTGTGGAACTTTAATCCTTAGCTCCCTTGTCTCATTCTTATTTTTCAGATCCATTGGAATAGTTTAGAGATAAAAATTTAGACTGCATGGAATACTCCCAGACCTCCCACTTTGCCTAAATAACAGCTATCACTTCTTGCCTTCTCAACTTGGATACCACTCCTACTGGGAAGCATTCTGTGATCTCTAAAGATGGATAAAGAAGTTCACCTCTGTGTGCCTGGTTTTCAGTATAATATCTGATCCACATAGGTACTCAAGAAATGTTTGTTGAGTGAATGAATGAATGAATGAATGGCAGCAAGAAATACTTGACTTGGAGATCAGGTTCTAGCTTTGCCATTTATCAAAGTCATTGACTTTTCTGAGTCTTGTGTGCTCAACTACAAAATGGAGATAACTATTTCTACTTCATAGAGCTTTCTGAGGGCGAGTAAGGTTATGAGTGTGAAAGCATTTTGCAAACTGCAATGCAACACAAAACTTGAAGCAACAGATTGAGTCACTTTTTCTTTTACCTACATAGATGCTATGAGAGCTTAAATATTTAATATAATGCAACATCTGGGCACATGCGCCAAAATTATATGGGAAGCAGATTAGAGTCAGCCTGCCAACCATGTACTGCACTTGGTACAATTCCACAGTGAACGACATGTAATCCATGGCTGATATGCAGAGAATTTCTTCTGGGAAATTCAGGTAGCCCAGAGGTCCCAAAATATCAGAGCCACAGAAGATCAAGCACTGCATAAAAGAGATGGCTTCATGCCTCTCATCACCTGTGATTCTTTTCACAGAGAAAAACAACTGAATTTTGAGACCATAGGTCGGTGGGACAGCTGTGATGCACTGTATAAATGTTTTAATAGCTTTTTCAAATTACTGGGTTGAGTATGATGTAAATTTTATTATCTTACCTTCTCATGAAGCTATTCGAATGATGTGTAATCAGAAGAGTGAAAAGGATGCATACAGAATCTTGTTCACTGCCCTCTGAATTCAGCATAGCAGCTAGAATGAGCTCGAAGAAGGACTTACTGTAAAAGAAAGGAGAGAAAAAATTAGTTAACTGGGGAAATTTGAATTTGAACCTTGTACCAAGGGGCTTGTGGATATGTTTGATAAGCTGTTGTTGATCTTCTTTAAGTTATCAGTACTTAAGAGGTAGGCACTGAGTTGTCAAACAGAGTTTAGTACGAGGATAGCTGCAGAAAGAAAACCAAGCCAAGATTCCTCACCCAGATTTGCCATGTGTTGTCTGAGTGGCCTTGGCAATCTGCATAAACTCTCATGAGAGATGAAAGGTCAACATGATGCAAAATCTAGTAAAGTCAATCATCGAATCTTAAAGATAAGAGATTAAGTTCTCCCAAGTGTAACCTGACCTGAGTGTTTTTGTGATTGTTACAAGGAATAGAGACCTAACTAGCTTATGCACTTTATTAATTTATTTATTTAATTAAATTCTGAGACAGACTTTCGCTCTTGTTGCCTAGGCTGGAGTGCAATGGCATGATCTCGGCTCACTGCAACCTCCTGCCTCCCGGGTTCAGGTGATTCTCCTGCCTAAGCCTCCCTACTAGCTGGGATTACAGGCACACGCCACCAAGCTTGGCTAAAAATATTTATACTATAAGAAAGCAAAGGAGAATTCACTGACAGCTGAAAGAAGACAAAGAGAAAAGCCATACAAGGACAAGAACGGGAACAGGAAAGCCCAGGAGTAGGGCAACCTTTTGTTTCTCTTGGGCACCATGGCCGTGTGCATCTTTGCCTCTCCTGTATCCTTTGTATTTTGATTGGCCTCCTTTGGTCACATACGGTCTCATATGGCATTTAAGACAATGCACCATCACTACTCTCTAGTGCAAGCTGGTCTAATCCATGGCCTGTGAGCCGCATGCAGCCCAGGATGGCTTTGAATGCAGTCCAACACAAATTTGTAAACTTTCTTAAAACATTATTTTAAAAAACATTTTTTTTTAGCTCATTGCTATCATTAGTGTTCGTGTATTTTATGTGTGGCCCAAGACAATTCTTCTTATTCCAACCCAGCCTGTGGGAGCCAAAAGATTGGACACCCCTGCTCTAGTGCCTGGAAACACTGGTTCATTTACCTCTCCTTTGATCCAATCAGTTATAGCCATTATATACAGGGTCACATAATAAATGAAGGCAGAAAAGCTCTGTGTAGAGCCAGAGGTACAAAAGTCACCTAAGTGGTTAAATCTACCCTTTGAGGGCCATTCTGGGCCTACGAGTGGTGCTGAGGTTGTGGGAAAAGGCATGGTTAAGAAGGAGCATGAGGACAGTGCTCTTCTTCATTTAAGAACCACACCAATAAAGCAGAAAACTGGGGAAAGCCAAAGTGTGATCCATCTCCTCCCTTTTCGTGGTGTTTCCCATGACAGGCTGCTAAAGGAAATGGTGATTAGAGTCTACTGTGAGTCACAAAGGGATAGGAAGATTCCTCAAATGGGTCTCTAATTGTGGTTTGGGAGAAAACCTTGTTAAAAATCTGTGCCTAATTTTTCCCTTACCAGCCAGTATGTTCAGCATACTAGGACCAGTAACTAAAATATTAAGACATTCCTTGATTTTAATCTACCTTTAATTGCTCTGCTTGTTTCCTCAGCTTGCGCTCTCCACGCGGTTGAATGGCCCCTATGGACTGCATGATTCATGGCAAAAGTATAAAGAAAACTTCATATTGTGGCCCACCCATTTTCTTTTCCCACACTGTCGTTTTTCACCACAAAGAGCCTTAGGCCAATGAAGTGGACACTGAAACCTATCTCAACCCATATTTCTCCTCCAAAACAATCACCTCTTAACCATTACTTGGGTCAAGAAAAACATAGCAACAGCACAGCACACTCTTGGGAGGACCAGTTGGGGAAGAGGGCTGAGCAAGCCTTGAGAACTGGCTTCAGCATCTCAGCTTCCTAGAGCAGTGCAGAAGTGGGGCAGCTCTAGGGTAGGTGAGCACTCTGCGGAAGCCACACACCCTATGGGAAAGGCCAACCCTCTAAAGTTTCAAGTCCAGAGGAGGGACCTTAGTTGCTAGGGTCTAAAAGCAGTTCTGGCTGGAAATGTCAGAAATCACCTAGTGACTCTTGGACCTCAGTGGGATCTTTGGCATTGGAATTGGAGCTCTGCTTCCAATCTCTTGGCAGGGAAGGAAGCAGGCACGGTGTGGGTCACTGGCCATAGAAGACTGGGGATTATCTGTTTCTTCTGCCCATTTGCTGTCAGAGAAGGGAAGGATGATTCAATGAGACCATTACAAGTCCCAAAGCAGACTTTTTAGATACAGTTTAGTTAACATGCAAGATATGATTTGCACCCATTATCTCGTAAAAAAATCCCAACAGTGTGATATGTCTTCAGCACCAGAAACATATTTAAAATCAAATTCATGATCCTTTTTTCTAAACCTTCCCCTCCTCTTGCTTCCCTTCACTACCCCACCCCTGCTATGAGTACCAATTTATCTCAATAACTTTGATTTCATATGCCTTTGGCTTCTGTCTTTCCGGTACTCTCTGTCATTGAATACTGCCACCAAGTCCCTTTGATGGTTCCTTTCTCTCATCATGTCTCTTCTCTTTCCTATCCCTTCTGCAAGATACAGTTCTGACCCTTATTATTTCCTGTCTAGACAATTACAATAAATTCCCGTCAATTTTCCACTCAAGTCCAACCTAAACAATAACAATACTTCTGTCTTAATCTTAAAAACTTCAGTGGCTCCCCATTGACTAAAGAATGCACCCAAAACCCTCACCCTGGTATTCAAGTCCTTCACCACTGCAGCCCTTGCTAAACCTTCTCCATGACATTTTTTTGTAATGGAGACTGGTTTTTGTTGTTGTTATTGTTATTTTTTAAACAATCCCAGGTAATTGTAGGAAATTTGTGCAGAAAATTACGATAAATGATATAAATCTCATTGCTGCTTTCTCTGTTCAGAGATATGTTGTTCTATCTACCTGTGTCCTTATTTACAAAAGTATAAACATTCTGGTTTCTTTCATTTGATAGTATATCAGGAGTATATCACAGTAGCATTTTTCTGTATTTAAAAATAATTTTTGCTTGTTTTATATCATTTGCTACACTGACTCAAAAATAAATTACTTGTTTTTATTATACAATTAATCTGCATTTATTCTGAATTGTAAGATACAAACAAGAATACATAAGTAAATAAGTCAATGTATTTCACACTTAGATAACATAGAACTAACCATTGTTGACATTTTAGTATATCAAGTTACTGCTATTTTTTAAATACTATATCATAAAATTAATCTGAGGTTATCTTTTTTCTCTTTTTTTCCTCTAGTGATTTGGAAGGTTTACATAATGATTTTTTTCTAGCAATGATGAACTAATTAACTTCTATCTTAAAAAAAGATATTAGAATCTAGTTTCACGAGTTAGTAGAATGGAGAATGAAAAGCATCCTTAAATTCCCCCACTGTATTACATGACATGATTTTATTTTATTACTCTTTCATTTCTTCATCAATTTCCCAGTTTTTATTGTATAATCTCAGTTGAGTTTTTAAACCGAATTACTATCATGTAATTACTACATTTTATCATGTAACTTCTATTTAAAAAAATTTTTTATATGCAAAATGTTTTATCACCCCCAAATTACTGCTGAATAGTTTTATAGTTCAATACCAATTTCTTTTTTTCTGTTGAGACAAGGTCTCACTCAGATACTCAGGCTGGAGTGCAGAGGTGTGATCACAGCTCACTGCAACAATGATTTCCTGGGCTCAGGTGATTCTCCCAGCTCAGCCTCCCAAGTAGGTGGGACTATAGGTACATGCCACCACGTCTGGCTAATTTTTGTATTTTTGTAGAGACAGGGTCTCATTATGTTGCCCAGGCTGGTCTCAAACTCCTATGCTCAAGTGATCTGCCTGCCTTGGCCTCCCTCCCAGCGCTCTTATTGTTGAGTTCATGATTTTGTCTTAACTTTCACTTTCCTTCCCAGAATGTATGTGCAAGTAACTTCTTTTTTCAGGAAGTATACACTTATAACTTATTCTCCTAGCCCCTGAAAATTTGAAATATATTTTCCTTGCCCAAATAGGTATATATTTACATAAAGATATATATAAATATATATATGTAGTCTTGTGTAACAGTTCTTTAAAATTCAAAACACACTTGCTTATTCTCCATTTCTATTATCTTTAGTATTCTGGAGAAGTGCAATGCCAGTCGCATCTTAGGTATTTTTTTAACTTAACTTGTTCCAATTGGCTTCTATGCTTTTAAGTTTACTTCATTTTTCATTTTTAAAAATTCAACAAGCTATAAATAGGTGTTGATATATTTCTATTAAAATTATCTGAATAATGGGTGAATCCTCTCAAAGACTTTAGTTGTCAGTTCAGAACAATTTTTTCTTTTATTTCTTTGCTTATTCTTTCTGTTTAGCTATGGTGCATTTTACGTGTGGATGTTTTTTCTACGTTTTCATTTACGTGTGGATTTTTTTTCTAAATTTGTATTTAATCTTTACTTCTTTTGTCTCTCAAGAATTCCAATTTTTTAATTCCCTTGGTTCTTGGAGAAATGTTTAGTTTCAAACATCTGAAACAGTTTTCAGAGTATTCAACTTTTCACTGCTTCCTTTTAAGTATCCATTTTTTTAAATTCTTATGAAATCTTTCTTGATTTCAGAATATTCATTTTTCACAACTGATGCTCAATATTCATACCTGTGACAACTTACTGAATCATGTCAATAATAGGAATGAGAATACGTCTAACTTTTTTTCTTCCACTCAAGAAAAGATAGAACCACCCTTTTGACTTACAGCATTATTTTTTATGTGCATGGCCTTATGTCCTTATTTATACGTCCTCATAGCTGAAGAAAGAAAGTCAATCATACCTGACCTCTACTAGAACAGTAAAAGCCAAAGGATATAGCACTTCCTCCATATCCCTAAGATAAAAGCTTTTGATCTGATTATTTTCCCTTCTTGTGACTTCTCACCTAAGTTGGCCGTTCCTCTAAATTAGAGTCCCATCAGTATGTTCTGCCAAGTTCTCCTTTAATCTCTACCTCTCCAAGGACAGAGTACCTGTTCTTCACAGGAAGTGAATTTTAGGTCATTCTTCTATGCTTTATTTCATCTGTCCTTCTTTGAACTTTAGCTGAAATTTCTTGATGTTTTTAGAAGGTAGATCTCATAATTTCTAGTTTTACCACATTTTTGCATGACCTTAACCTACTGGAATCTGGTGATGGGGAAGTTGTATACCTCTGTGAATGCCACCATCCTTTTAAAACCTTGCTTTCCAATCTTTTATCTCTTCCATAATTTTCCATCAACATCTTTACTATATGCTTTCTAGGAAATATGCATTTTCTCAAGCTGCGTTTTGCTCCAGGAAAATCATTCCTAACATTTCTTCTCAACCTGCCTCTTCCTATGAAAATAACCAAAACGCAAGCAATTTTCAACTAGGGCATTAACAAAAGTGTTCATGAATGAGGTAATATAAAACTCTCTCCATGTGTGCTCTCACACTGTTTGTTCATGTACATTAAAATCTACCATGACTGACAGCTATATATGGTTATATTTTATTTCCTCAATTACAAAATTCAGTCCTTCAGAACAGGAATAATTCTTTGTTCATGTTTATTTCCTCTACAAGGCACAAACAGAAACTTTTACGTAGCAAGGCCTCCAAAAAGAAGTGTAAGTTTAGGGTAAGTTTGGCGGTCATCTATTACACACTCCATGTCAGTATATATGGTTTTTCTAGTCCATTCAACAAATCTCAGAGTTAAGTATTATTTCTTCTGGTAAAAGAGGTATCTGAGGCACAGACAAGATTAATAACTTTAAAGTCATCCAGTTAGTGACTGAAACGGGACTCACACCCAAGCCTGATTCCAAGGCCCATGTGATTTTCTGCCACGCCATTCTGATTCAATTAAATGTTAATTAAGTTGGGATGACCTCACCAGGCAGAAAATTTGTAGAAGGAATGTAATTGGGTTAGATAGGAAACATTCCTCCCTCACTGAGTCTACTTTATAGGCTCTCTCATTGATTAAAAATGGGGAATAGACCCCAAGATTTCTACTGAATTGCTTGGTATACTACTTCTGACACCCTTCCTAGATACCTCTTTTCTTCTCCTAAATAATTTGACAATTATCTGATTATAAGCTATATAAAATAACTTACCCATATTATACCTTGAAAATCTGAAGTCAAATACGCTCAAGAATATTGTTTTCTTCATGTCACAACTACAATGTCATCCTAGAACACTAAACCTGCGCATATTGCAACCCAGCTCTATTAGGCTTGATCTATCTTTTATAAAGTCAGAAGAAAACTATTGTACCGCAACTGTTGTTCACTGACCAGAAAAGTAGGAATTGAGGATGATAAGGGCATAAAAATTCCTTTAAAGCATAAACTGACAGCCCATGGGCCAAGTCCAACTTGCTGTTATGTTTTGTTTGGATTGAACAGTATTTTAAAGCTATTTGACTTCATAGCCAATATTTAAAAGTTTTAAATTCACATAAAAATCAGATTTCTGGCTTATTTAAAAAAAATATGAAGATCTGATCTCACTGGACTTGCATTCCTGCATGAAAACTCTCTACTGGTTATATTTTATTTCCCCAATTTAAATTGAGTAGCAGAAGGGATGGCTAGTCTCTCCAACCATAGGCCAGTGAGTTTGGAGCATACAACATATGTGAAGCAAATACCAAATATAGAGAATTAAGGCTGGAGGAGATCTTAGCAAAATTAACTCAGCCTTTTTATTATAAATAAGGATATTGGGTCAGAAAGGTGATATGATATAACCGAGGGTCACATAAGGTGGTGAACAGCAGAGCTACAACGTAAAGCTAAACCACTCAGGTCATCATTCTATTTATCAACAAACTTCATAATGAAATAAGGATCTCTCATGAAATTACATTATTTGGTAATTTAAAAATGAAGTGTATGATAAAAAATCTGCCTGCTATTCTCATGTTTCTTTGGCCTCTCATATTTCTCTATTTGCGTTAGTGCATTTACCTTATTGAACAACAAATAAACCCTTTGCAATAGCAATGCCAGTTTACTTGTGTGAGCATAGATCATCATCATTTCAGAATGATATGTAAATATATTGTACGAGATATATTGTATAAGATCCATAAACATAAGTGTCGGTCCTTTATATAAGTATACATTAATTTGTTCACTTATTCAACAAATACTTACTGAGCACCTATCATGTTCAGGGAACTATATTGGAAACTCACTAAAGATCAAAAGAATGAACAAGACAAATAAGATCTCTGCCTCCATAGTCATAGATAAGGAGCACCACAGTCACAGAATCACCAACAGTGAGTAAACTAAACATGTGCTTCTCCAGATCTAAAGCAGAATTTCTTTATAGTTCATGGAGGACAGCAAATAAAACACACAGAATCCATGATTTTTAAAAAACTCAATATTACCAGTGGCAAATTAGAATCAGAGACTCAAAGTCTGTAAATTAGTGAATCCAATGATAAAACAAATTCTCTGGAACTGAGTTAAAACACTAACTTTTCATCATCTACATTTCTAGCCAATAATTAGTTTCTCTGTTTGAAGGTTAATTTTAACGCATACCTCTGATGCAAGAATATTAATATTTGAAAAAAAAACATTCTTGGCCACCTATAAATTCTTGGATAAATTGTCTTCTAAATATGCATGATGAATCAGAATTCACTGCAGTTGGTGGCAACTGTAGGAAAGATGAAGTATTTTTTGTTTTTGTTTTTATTTCCCAGGGAACAGTCCTCTCTCCACAAAATTTACTCTAATAAACATGTATTAAGCACTAACTATTAATCAGGCACTGTGTTTATCACTGGAAGAATACAAAGATGACTACAAGATTTTTACTTTCCTATATTAAATGTTCATCAAAGACAGGAATTAAGACAGATAGAAAATAGTTAATGCTTAGCTACGTGTTGTATTTATGTTCTAAAAAGAAGAGAAAATAAATGTAATATATACCTTAAAATGGAAGAAAATAAAAGTCAAGGCGGGCTTCAAGGACTCAATGAGCATTGAGGAACCTGCAGTAACTGCAGAGGAAGGGAGGAACATCTCAGAGCACTGCAAGATTGAAACCTCACCAGACACAGAGAACTAAGATTTTTTTTATTACAGAAATTAAACCCCACTATACCCCCAAAATGGAAGGAAAGATGGCTAGGATAAAATAGCCAATTTGTTTTAAAAATATAAAAAATGAAGTTAACCAAAAGAAACTAAAGAAAAATAAAGAAAGAAGGGGAATTTAGTGGCTTGGTTAGCTAGACTGTATTCAAACATGGTGTGATTTAGGTACTGAGATAATGTCATCAAAGAACCCTCTCTCTCAGCTCTCAGCTCTGCTTTTTTGTGTGTTGTCTTTCATTTTATTCCCTAAATTCAGCCAAAGATGAAATCTCTTTCTTTTCCCCATCCATACATTTGTTACCTGACTCATATATTGAGGCAATTAATTACATTTAGTGAATATCTACTTAAATATATAATAATAGATAGATTTAGTAGATATCTTTTTTTTTTTTTTTTTGAGACGGAGTCTTGCTCTGTTGCCCAGGCTGGAGTGCAATGGCACTATCTTGGCTCACTGCAACCTCTGGCTCTCAGGTTCAAGCAATTCTCCTGCCTCAGTCTCCCATGTAGCTGGGGTTATAGGTGCTCACTATCAGGCCAGGACAATTTTTGTCTTTTTAGCAGAGATGGAGTTTCACTATGTTGGCCAGGCTGGTCTCAACTCCTGACCTCAAGTGATCCACCTGCCTCGGCCTCCCAAAGTGCTGAGATTACAGGTGTGAGCCACTGCGTCCAGCAATATCATCTTTTTGTTAGTCCTGCGAAACTAAGAACCTTAAGGAAAGGACCAAATAGTGTATGTCTTTTGTATAATCTGCAGTAGCTTGCATGTTACCTTTTACAAAGCAGATGATCAATACAGACCAGTTGCATTGAAATTATATGGAATTAATCTTAATTGAGATAGTTAGGACTTTGCATTCCGGGTGGGAATTAGAAGTGATCATTTATAATATAGGCACTGGGACAAAGAAAAGTCAGTGACAGATTGCACAAAATATATTAAAGTTCAGTAATCATTTATAGTATTTTCAAGGTTTACATTTGAAAAAACTATGAATAATGTTGACATGTTATAATAACAAAAAAGCAATGTTTAATGGGAGAATCAATTGGTGGAAGAAGATAAATTTTATTCTGGATACCGTGAGAGTTTTAACACCTAATAAAATATTCAAGTTGCTAGTTCATATTTCCAAATGCCTTGGGAAGTGGAAAGCAGATGAGAGTTTAAGTCTGACGGTATGGAGCAGGATTCACTGTCATGAGCATAAAACTGATGAAGCTCATCATTGGAATGAATACCATTCCAAATGAATGAAAGCCAGTGTTCGTCAATATGATTGGCTACATATTCTGGAAAAAACCTACAATAAACCTTAAGAAATTCTGGATCCAATAAAATAAATAGACTTTAAAATGCATTAATGAGCAACAAAGAAAGTGAAACAAATTCGCACTTTCAAAAAGGCTAAAAAGAGCCTGAAACTTAATGTGAGCAAATGCTAAAGTCACAGACTGACCAAGGGCATCTCCTGAGAGCACGAATCTAGATGCTTAGGTTTTTGAATGTTTACAACCAGGGAAAACGAGAAAGCCTTCAATCTGGTGGAAGGTAATAAGTCAAATCTGAGACTTCTGTAGAAAGCTGGGTTACTTGAAGCAATATTCCCTCAATAAAAAATGTAAGCCAGAAAAGACATCAACCACTGGGAAAGAGAGCACCAGAGGAATCAATCTGCCTTAGGTCTTGGTAGAAATAAAAAATGAATCTACCTTAAAAATTCATAATGAGGCCAGGCATGGTGGCACACGCCTGTAATCCCAGCTACTCAGGAGGCTGAGGCAGGAAAATCACTTGAACCAGAGAGGCAAAGGTTGCAGTCAGCCGAGATTGTGCCATTGAACTCCAGCATGAGCAAAAAGAACAAAACTCGATCTCAAAAAAAATAATTCATAATGATAAACCTGCCTTCACATGGGTTGGAAATTTGAATATTTGTTATCTTTGCATTCTAGTAGACCACAAGCAAAATTAATGTTTAAGGATTTCCAGGCTGTTAGTGTCCCAGGACACCTGGCAGAAGGAAACACAGGTCCTGTGTAGAGATACACTTTCTTAACCTAGGTTCCTCAGGATCTCCATAAATTAATATCAACCAAAGGAAAGCATATAATAGAAAATTACCAAAAACTCAATTAAATAATGTGCTAAAAATATGAGTCAGCAGAAAAATAACCTATGGTCTTTAGATATTGAAGAATCAGATACAGATTATTTTAAAGTACATTTTTAATGTTTTGGGGAAAAAAGATAATTAAAAATAAGAACAAAAGAACAAGGTGCTTTCAAGAATTAACCAGGCACATTTGAAAAAGAAGTCAAAATAACTTGTATAAATTAACAATGTAAATTTAGATCTTCAAAATTCAGCAGATTAGTTAAACAATGGATTCAACACAGCTGAAAAGAGACTTGAAGAACTGCTAAGGAAGATCTGAAGAAACTAAAAAGAATGCAACAGTTTTGAAATTTTAAAAAGTGTAAGAGACTTTGAGAACAGAATGATCAGTACACACATACAACTATTTCGAGTTTACAAAGAAAAAAAATCCACAGAGAAATGGAGAAGAGTTGACATTCAAAGAAATAATAGCTGTGAAGCTGGGTGTGGTGGCTCATGCCTATAATCCCAGCACTTTGTTAAACTGAGGCATGCAGATCACTTCAGCCCAGGCATTTGAGACTAGTCTAGGCAACATGGTGAGACCCTGTCTGTACAAAAAAACAAACAAAAACAAATTAGCCAGGCACAGTAACACATGCCTGTAGTCCCAGCTACTTGGTAGGCTGAGGCAGGAGGTCACTTGAGCCCAGAAAGAGGAGGTTACAGTGAGCTGAGATAGCACCCCTGCACTCCAACCTGAGTGAAAGAGTGACGGCCGGGCACGGTGGCTCAGGCCTGTAATCCCAGCACTTTAGGAGGCCGAGGCAGGTGGATCACCTGAGATCAGGAGTTCAAGACCAGCCTGGTCAACATGGTGAAACCCCGTCTCTACTAAATACAAAATTAGCTGGGGATGGTGGCATGTGCCTGTAGTCTCTGCTACCCGGGAGGCTGAAGTAAGAGAATCACTGGAACCCAGGAGGCAGAGGTTGCAGTGAGTTGAGATAGCGCCACTGCACTCTCATGTGGGTGCTGGAGAGAGACTCCATCTCAAAAAAGAAAGAAAAGAAAAGGAAAGAGCAACATCGTATCAGAAAGAAAGCAAGAGAGAGAGAGAGAGAATAAAAAAGGAAGGAAAGAAGGAAGGTAGGAAGGAAGGAGAAAGACACAGAGAAGGAAGGAAAGAAAGAAAGAACGAGCTTTGAATTTTTTGGTCTCCATGACATGTATCTTCAATTCAGAAAGTACAACACCAATAAGAGTAAACAAAAGAAAATCTAATCTTTGGTCTTTTTTTTTTTTTTGATTTTTAAATTTTTTTGAGATAGACTCTCATCCTGTCACCCAGGCTGGAGTGCAGTGGGGCAATCTCAGTTCACCGCAACCTCCGCTTCCCAGGCTCAAGTGATTCTCCTGCCTCAGCCTCCCAAGTAGCTGGGATTTACAGGCGTGTGGCACCATACCCAGCTAATTTTTATATTTTCAGTAGAGATGGGGTTTCACCATGTTGACCAGGATGGTCTAGAACTCCTGACCTCAGGTGATCTACCCACTTCAGCCTCCCAAGGACCTCCTTAAAAGACACTTTGTATATGCACACTTTGCCCTTTTTTTTTTCCTGTTCCTTTGTCTACCCTTATATGTAAGAGGCAATAAGGCATCATAAGATTAGAGCAGAGAGCTTAAGAGAGCCTAGATCTCCGAGGACTGTATGGAGAAGAATTCCTATACCACTCTAGATTTCCTGCTTTGAGACTTTAACATGAGAGAAAAAAATAAGCTGTTGTCTTAATTCACTATTATTTTAAGTCTCTGTTCCTCACGGTGAAACTAAATGCTAACTAGTGCAATCTGCAATGACATTTCTTCTCTTCTTATTTCATTTTCTTTTTTTAAAACCTAGAGTTCTGATTTCCAATCTCCTTATTTCAAAATAACTGCAAGAGAGAAAAGCAGAACGCATAAAAGTAATTTAATAGAAGCATTCATTTTTAACATACTAGATGAGAAGAAAGAATAATAAAAGAGAAAAAAAGCTGCAAGAGTTAGAAACGCCAAATGCGATTGAAATGGGAAGAGAGAAGACTAAAAAATATAAACAAATAACTCCTGCATTTGTCTGGATTACAAAGATGTCACTGGTGACTTCAGAGAGCTGTTTCCAAATAGTGACCAAGAAGCCAATGAAGCAACACAGCACTCATGGGATTATTGCCATGTACACATTATTTAGAGGCCTTCCAGCTCTACTCAAAACCAGGATACAGACACGTTTAGTGTTTCTGAGCTATAGGTGTAACTAAGTATACCGGAATCATCAAAATGCAGAAATATCCCTTACCCTCGATAAATTTTTTATGTCTTTTTCATAATCATGGCACACACCTATAGGAGCCTGCCTGGTCTACTCTATCTGGTCACGAGAATGACAAAGTTCAATTGGCGTTTCATCAATCTCTCTCCTTAACTATACAATGGAATCCACTTTTTTTCTCTAGGCTTTAGAAGGTAACCATGCAATGGTTATAGTTCATGGAATGAACTATAAAGACTATTATTGGCAATATATTTGTGTATATGTCTATAAGTGTTTATGTGTAATGGAAAGTGAAAATTTCCAAAGGTATAACAAGAATATGAGCCATGTATCATTCACCAATCTCTGTACAGAGGCCCTGAGCACCAGAACAAGGGAAACAGAAGTGAAAGCAGGCCAGACAGTTGAACTTTGCAAATTCTGAGTAGACATTCTTTGACATACTCAAGGGAGTTGCTTTTGAAAATGTGCGCATGAACTAAGAACACATATACTAGAAGAAAATTTTCCTTAGGAAGTATTGACAAAGAATGAATTTAGGGGATTTCAGTCACTGCAACATATAACAGCCTATATTTGTATATCCTTAAAGCATAATTAGAAGCATACTTAGAAAAAAAAAGAATAATTAATTAATTAATTTAAAATAAATTTTAAAAAGAAGCAGTCTGGCACAGTGGCTCACACCTGTAATCCCAGCACTTTTGGAGGCCGAGGCAGGTGGATCACAAGGTGAGGAGATCGAGACCATCCTGGTTAACATGGTGAAACCCTATCTCTAGTAAAAATACAAAGAATTAGCTGGGCGTGGTAGCACATGCCTGTAGTCCCAGCTACTTGGGAGGCTGAGGCAGGAGAATCGCTTGAACCCAGGAACCCAGGAACCCAGGAGGCGGAGGTTGCAGTGAGCTGAGATTGCATCACTGCACTCCAGCCTGGGCGACAGAGTGAGACCATCTAAAAAAATAAAAATTTTAAAAAGAAGCATACTTAATTTGGTAGATTCAGTAGTAGAGTGCCAAAAAAAAAAAAAATAGTGTTGGTTTGATGAAGAAGAATGTAGCTATTGTAAAAGCAGGGGAGGTTTGTCTCCATAAGATGATCTTATTGGAAATAAGGGACTAGCTTCCCCTAGTGCCATTAGAGGATAGGAACTTCTAAAATTCCCCTTAGAATTTACTTCACTTTACAGAAACTTTACCATGACAAACGTTTACAATGCATCTCTTCTTCCCTTAGAATTAGTAGAGCACTTAAACCTCAAACAGTGAAGGTAGCAAAAATAACCTGTAAGCTATAAAACAGAAACACAAACGCAAAAGGCAGTAACACCTGCCTGGTGGCTGAAGCAGAAATGCCTGATGAGTAACTTTCGTGACTCATGCCACATTTCGTTACTCAATGCCACATTACGTGAGGATGCTGCCTTCTATGGCAGTGGACACCTACGAGGTGGACACCTACGAGGACATGTAGACATAGGGTCTGTACACGTGTTAATAAATCGTCTAAATAGCCTCACACATTTCTAAAGTGGATAAATCAAGATTTTTGCCTGATTTCATAAATTATGTTGACCATACAGTGCACTCCACGCCATCCCATCTCTATGCTCCCTGAAAAAAAAGTCACTTTTTTTTGAAGCAACAAGAAAAATATGCAGTGGGGCAGGGGTCAAAGCCAGGAGAGAAAACAGAAGTCAAATACCCTTTTCTGAAGCAGGAATGAAAGAGGATGGGATCATGGGATCATAGAATTCTCTCAGCCAAATCTCCCACTTAATGTAACCCCAGTTTATCAAGAGGTACCTGGAATCTCTGCCACTACTCCAGAAGACCTAGGCAGCTTAATGACCCAGAATTGTTCCCCCTGAATATTTGAAACACAAAATGCAAATATCAGCATGTGCTCCAATTGGAGCCCTGCAGCAGGGATCTGATTTAACCCTTGACCCAATGTCTAGACGTCCAGGCTCACCCAGGACATCTCGTTAACCTCACAATGATCGCCTGCACTTTCCCAATGGAAAGTTTTCAACTTTTTGGACTAGTCTATGGTGGGGAATTATTCTGTGCCTCTGACTCTAGCTTATTTTCCTTTTGGCTCTTGTACAAATCAAGGCCATTGCAGTTGACTAAGATGATTAAGCCACAGAGAATCCAGAAAAGAACTGTGAATACCTTTACAGAAAGTCACAATAGAATGCCTTACTCTAGACAACTGTATTATACAACTTCCTGAAATTTATTACGGGCTGAATGCTAGCTGGAAGACTCCCTTATTTTATAAATGCCTTTTTTTCTGTTTCTCCTCCAATTTTTTTCTCAAGGTTCTTGTAGATAAAGAGCAAATCTTCAAGATTTTAAGGCTCAGTACATTTTAAAAAATCAGAAATTTTAGGTATCTTTATGTTTGGATTTCTTATTTATCAACTACACTAAACTATTGGGAATATTAGATATCTTCATGTTTGCTTTTCTTATCAATTGCACTAAACTTATATTGTCGGGAACCACATTTTATATTATCTGCATATACACATTATAATGTAGTGCCTTACAATGACTAGCAGCTTATTTGTGAACTAACAGATGCTCAAAATATTCATCATAGGTTTTATTCTAGTTATTAAAACGTCTTTTCACTCAAGAGGGAGAAATACCAAACAAATTAAAACAGAGCTCATATCCCCAGTTCTTTTAACTTCTACTGAATTGAACTGAATTCTCCCTTGTAAGGATGATTGACATAGTTTGGTGTCTTTGCATTTTGACGGATTTGTCCTCTTTAGTCACAACAATAGACATTTCGTAAATAATTGACTTTCTAAATGAAAAACCGCCCATCTTCTCTATCTAAAGCTTGCTTATCCTTCTAGGTGAATCCAACTCCACAAGTCCCTTTAAACACCTCTGAGAGCTCTATCCATAGGGCCCTTCCTTCCTCTGAACACGTCCTTATTTGTATATACTTAACACTAATCAACTTATTCTTGTATTCTTATTTAATATTTCTTATTAGAGAAGTTAAAAATAATGGCTAAGACTTCTGGATTCCAGTAACTCCTCTTAGGTCAGTAAGAAAGGTTAAGACAGGACAAAACCCTGTTTTTAAGACTGAAGAGATAGGCAAATACAGGGAGCCAAGCTTACCAGAAAAGAAACTCACAAGTGGAAACCACTGCAGGAACGAACCACTGCTTGAGTCGAAAAATATCTGAACTGTAATTAACAAATTGCTAGAGGCTCTATGTGAGCAAGTCTGAGAGTTAAAAATTCCAGAAGGACCCAGTCGTGGGAGGCTTTCGTATTTTTTTGAGTTTTGCCTCCAGGAGCTTGACCAGATTCTTCCTCGCGTAAGTGCAGGAGAAAAATTCCATCCAGGTTCCCGCAGGGAGAGGGGGAAAGAAAACCTTTTGAAATACACTAGAGCACTCTGATCATTTAACAAGGCCTGTCCTCAGGAGAAACTAGTTAACCAGAAAGTTACCTGCTGGGATGTAATCAAAGCCTAAATGAACTGAGAGAAGAGAAATACCCAACTCCAGCCAGCTGTAGCCTTCAACATGAGAGAAGGGAAATATTCAACTCTATCCAATTGCAGCCATCCTGTCCGACCTAAGAAAGAAGAAAAATATTGAAAAACACTTGTGAAAATCACAATCCAGGGGCCTGGGCTGAGTAGAGACCTAATCTTAAGACTACAGAATATTTTCCTCCCCCAACACTTTATCATCACATTACTAAAGGTCTAGTTACAACAATTCCATTTATCTGGTACTTTATGTCTAGCTATCAAAAAAAAAAAAAAAATTACCAAGCATACTAAGAGACAAAAAACACAACTTGAAAAGACAGAACAAGCATCAGAAGCAAATATGTCAGGGATCTTGGAATTATCAGGATTTAAAACAAGTATGGTTAATAGTTTAAAGTTCTTAATGGATACAGTAGACAGGAAGCAAGAACACATGGACAATGTAGCCCACAGACAGAAATCCTAAGAAAGAACTAAAAAGAAACTCTAGAGATCAAAAACACTGTAACAAAAATAAAGAATGTTCTTAATAGGCTTATTAGTAGACTGAATACAGCTGAGAAAAGAATCGCTGAGCTTGAGGATATATCAACAGAAACCTGCAAAACAGAAAAGCAAAGAAAATAAATACTGAAAAAAAAAAACAAAAACAAAATCCGAATATCCAATGACCGTGGGACAACTACAAAAAATCTAATGTATGTGTAATAGAAATACCAAAAGAAAAAAAAAATAAAGGAAAGAAAAAGCATTTTAGACTAATAACTGAGAATTTCTCCAAACTAATGTCAGACACCAAGCCAAAAATTCAGGAGGCTCAGAGAACACCAAGCAGGACAAGTGCCAAAAAAAAAAAAAAGGAAAGAAAGAAAAAGAAAGAAACCCAAACAAACAAACAAAAATAACTATACCTAGACATATTATTTTCAAATTATAAAAAATCAAAAATAAAGTCCTGAAAGAAATCATAGGGAGGAAAAAAATACCCTTACCTATAGAATAATATCCTTGTTTTCAGAAACCTTGAAAGCAAGAAGAAAGTGAAATACTTGAAGTGTTGAAAGAAAGGAGCCAGTAATCTGAATTCTGTATACTGTGAAATTATCCTTCAAAAGTGAAAAAGAAATACTTTCTCAGAAACACAAAAATTGAGGAAATTTGTTGTCAGTAAACCTGCCTTGCAAGAAACGTTAAAAGAAACTATTTAGAAAGAAGAAGGAACATAATATAAGTCAGAAACTGAGATCTGAAAAAAGAAAGAACACTGAAGGAAGAATAAGTGGAGGTAAAGTAAAAACTTTCATTTTTTCTATACTTATCTAACTGATAACAGTTTGTCCAAAATAATAATAGCAATAATGTATTTAACTATGTATGCTTCTGTATACCTCTTATGTATATAAGGTTTATGTACACGTAAAAGTAAGATGAATGACAGCAATAATAGAAGGGATAGGAGGGAGAAATAAGAATTATTTGTTATTATCAGGTACCCACACTACTTGTGAAGTAATATAGTATTGACAGTAAACCTGGATTAGTTGTGATTATATACTGCAAATTCTATGCAACCACTGGGAAACCCCAAAATATGTGGAGATTAAACTCACTTCTAAACAACATATGAGTCAAATCAAAAAATCTCAATAGAAATTTTAAAATATTTTGAACTAAATTAAAGTGAAAACACATCAAAATGTGTGGCATGTGAAAGTACTGCTTAGAGAGAGATTTACAGCTTTGAATGCATGTATTAGAAAAGAACAAAGTCTTTTTTTATTATTATACTTTAAGTTCTGAGATACATGTGCAGAAGGTGCAGGTTTGTTACATAGGTATATACCTGCCATGGTGGTTTGCTTAAATCAATAAATTTTCACCTCACAAAACTAGAAAAAGAAGAGTAAATTCAATTCAGAGTAAGCAGAGGAAAAGAAGCAAGAAGAAATCAATAAAATTGAAAAGAGGAAATCAAGAGAAAATCAATGAAATAAAAAGCTGGTTTTTAAAAAAACTGATAAGCCTCTAGCCAGGCTAACCAAGAAAAAAAGGAGAGAGGACACAAATTACAAATATCAGAAATGAGATCGGGGCATCACTATAGATCCCATGAACATTAGCAGGATAATAAAGGAATAGTATAAATAACTACATGCCCACAAATTTGATAACCTAGATGGCATGGGCCAATTTCCTGAAAGACACCATCTCCCAAAACTCAAACAAGGAGTAATAGACAGTGTGAATGGTCCTACATCTATCAAAGAAATTGAATCAACAATTAAATGACCTTCCAAAACAGAAAGCACCAGGTTCAGATGAGTTTGCTGCTGAATTCTACCAAATATTTAAAGAAGAAATTATACCAATTATCTATAATCTCTTGTTGAAGACAGAAGTACAGGAAATACTTTGTAACTCATTTTATGAGGCCAACATTACCCTACCAAACTAAAGGTGTTAGAAGAAAAAGACCCATATCTCTCATAAACATAGATGCAAATATCCTCAACAAAATGTTAGCAAATTGAATTCAATGTATATAAGCAGACTTATACACCATTCTCAGTGAAGTTTATCCCATATATACAAGGCTAAAATCTGGTCCAAAATTCAAAAGCTAATTCATCACATCAACAAACTAAAAAAAAAAAAAATACAAAAACAAAAAAACACATGATTAAGTCAATAAATACAGAAAAGGCATTTGACAAAATCCAACACCAAGGCATGATAAAAACACTCAGTACACTAGGAATGAAGTGTCCTTCATGGACAAAAAGATCAAGATCCACAAAAATATACTCTACTAGCCTTGACAATCCTTTAAAAAATCATTCTGGAATACAGACCTTATAGCCTTTATAAAAATTAACTCAAAGTAGATCATAGACTTAAATGTAAAATACAAAATGATACAGCTTTTAGAAAATAACATAGAGAAAACACAGATGATCTTGGGTATGGTGATAACTTTTTAGATATGTTACCAAAGTTCTCATCCATGAAGGAAATAATTGGTGTTAGATTTCATTAAATGAAAAACTACCCTGTGAAAGACAATGTCAAAAAGACGAGACAACAAGCCACAGACTGTGAGAAAATATTTTCAAAAGATACATATAAAAAGGGACTGTTACCCAAAATACATGAGAAACTCTTAAAACACAACAGAAAATAACAAACAATCAGGTTCAAAAATGGACCAAAGACTTTAACATTCACCTCATCCGAGAAAATGTACAAATAGAAAAATAAGCATATGAAAAGGTGTTCCACACCATATATTAACAAGGAAATGAACATTAATTGTAATATGGTATCCTGGAGGGGATCCTGGAACAGAAATGGGACATTAGAACATGGAGTATGGACTTTAGTTAATAATAATATCATATCATTATTGACCCATTAGCTATAACAAGTATACAAATTAGCATAATATGTTAATAGGGGAAAATTGGTATGGGACTTATAGGAACTCTCTGTACTATTTTCTTAATTTCTGTGTAAGTCTAAAATTGTTCTAAAATAAAAATTTTATTTTTTAAAAAAAGTAAAAATCATTTCAGACATGAAGTCTAAATCAAACAATGTAAGAACAAATACAGACAAGGAATAGGCTGTGAAATAATTAAAATAACGGTAAGATACCACCTCATACCTATTGGAGACTCCAAAATCCAGAACACTGACAACACCAAATGTTAGTGAGGATGTGAAACGTCAGGAATTCTGACCCATTGTCAGTGGGAATGCAAAATGGTACAGCCACTTTGGAAGACAGTTTGGCAACGTCTTACAAAACTTTAAAATACTCTTACCATACAATTAAGCAGTCATGTTCTTCAATATTTACCCAAAGGAGTTAAACACGTATGTCTAAACAGAAACCTGTGGACAGATGTTAATAGCAGTTTTATTCATGACGACCAAAACTTGGAAACAACCAAGATGTCCTTCAGTAGGTAAATGGATAAATAAAATCTAGTATATCCAGATAATGGAATATTATTCAGCACTAAAAGGAAATGAGCTGTCAATCCATGAAAAGGCACAGAGAATCCTTAAATGCATATTACTAAGTGAAAGAAGTCAATCTGAAAGGCTAGGTACTATACACTTCCGATATGACATTCTGGAAAGATAAAACTATGGAGACAATAGAAAGATCAGTGATTGCCAGGGGTTAGCAGTGGCCAAGGATAGATAGGCAGAGCACAGAGGATGTTTAGGGCAATGAAAATAAAAATAACCTGTTTCCTTTTATAATGATATATATGAGATATCTTTGTACATTTCTTCCAAAGCCATGGAATGCATAAATCAAGGCGTAATGCAAGCTATGGACTTTGGGTGATAATGATGTGTCAATGTAGGTTCATCAACTGTAATAAATATACTACTGTGGTGAGAGATGTTGATAATAGAGGAGGGGTATTCCTGTGTGGAGAGGAGGTATTTGGAAAATCCCCATACCGTCTTCTGAATGTTGCTGGAAACCTAAAACTGCTCTTAAAAAATAAAAAGTCTCTTTCTCAGAAAAAAAAAAAAAAAAGCCACTGAATTAACGTCTTACATCTATACATTCAGAGCCCTTCTTGCTCTGTTTTTTTTAATAACAGCTCCTATCCCCATTCAACAGAGTGGGCACGTTACACAAATTGATCCAATCCAAGTTCTTCCCTGGGAATAAGGTCAGACCCCATCTGTACCACTTTATAATGAAATTGTAAGTCAGAAGCCTCTACTAGCCAGATCACCCAACAAACAGAGAAGCTGGTCTGGGTGAAAAAGCTGACACCCAAAAAAGAACAAAGACAAAAGACCTGGCAAGCACTGAAGGCTTCTGTGTCCCTGAATCCAGTTGTTACTAAGGCAAGTTTTATCCCAATCATTTGCAGAGTTCGGTTATTTCAGCCAATAAGTTCCAATTTTTTTTTTTAAGATTGACTTGGTCACTTGCATGGTCTTAATGAATCCACAACAGACTCCTTAAGGGAGTGTCTTAGTTTATTTTCTGTTGCTATAACAAAATACCACAGACAGGATAATTTTTAAACAATAGAAATTTGTTTGGCTCACATTTCTGGAAGCTGGGAAGTCTAAGATCTCAGGGCCACATCTGGTGAGAGCCTCTTGCTGTGTCATAACGTGGCAGAAGTCATCACATGGTGAGAGGGTGACAGTGCACAAAACAGAGAAATGGGGGCCGAACCTCATCCTTTGATTAGAAGCCTACTCTTGCATTAGCTAACCCACTCCCTCCATAATAGCATTAATCTATTCAAGATGGGAGAGCCTTCATGACCTAATCACCTCTTAAAGGCCCCACTTCCTAGTGCTGTTACATCGGCAATTAAATTTCAACAGGAGTTTTAGAGGTACATTCAAATCACGGCATGAAGTGATGTTTGTATGAGTTTGGCTATGCTGTTTTTACACATTACATTGTACTTAGCACAGGGCCCTGGAAAGAATAGAAACTCAACAGATAGTTGTCAAAGTAACGATTTTTTAAAATTTCTATTTGAAATTCTGGAACAGTGTGTAAGATGCTAATATTCATAAAATTACTATGTGTAGGAAATCATGAGTAAGTTCATTCTCAAGAGATACTCATACTTTAAGTTGCCCGTTTTCTGAAAAAAATGCACATATTTAACCATGTTGCAAACATATTATTTTTCATTAACCGTCCATTGCCTCCATATAACATATTCTTTATACCTCCTCATAGTGAAAGCGCTTGATATAAATGTATTCAAATTTATTACACATTAATACACTGCCAATCATATAACAAATAATTTAGATATATGTATATAGTGTGTGTGTGTGTGTGTGTGTGTGTGATTTTAACCAAGTTTCTGGAAACTATATTAACTGCACTTAGAAAGCCCAAGATGTAAATATAACAAAGTAAAAGTTTGCTCCACAGTCTCTTAAACAGACACCTTTCTATGAATTCTGTGTGCAACTTGTTCATGAATATGGAAAGTATCTGAAGATTTTCTTTTTACTTGTCTTGATTTCCTTGAAGACTCTGGCACACAGCATGAGATTAAAATAATCTGGCATTGCTGGCCACTTTGCCAACAAATACCAAGGAATAAATATTAGAATGATGGATTCTCTTTCCCTTGTCAACCATAAATATGTTCCAGCCTGGGGCAAGGTCTAGGGAGAAATATTAAAATAAACAAATAGAACCAAAGAGTAGCTTTATTCTTTTATTCAAAGTTTATTAAAATACAAGAACAAATTGTATAAGCACACATACCACTCAGCACCAATATGATAACACTCTTTCTACTGATAATCTCCAAAGCAGTTGTTTTTCTGCAACTGAGAAGCACATATGAGTAGCATACGCACACATGCATTCTCACCACATTTACCCAGTACTCTCAGCATCATGTCCCGAATATTCTCCTTGCCAGGGAGACAAAGATGGGGAGAGGCAAACTAATGTGACTACATCCAACCACTAACTGAGTCGATGACTCTTTCGTCAGTAGTTATCATCCGCACACTAGTCAGCTCTCCACATCTCTATCTCCCTCTTCGGGTACCCGATTACTTGGGCTAGTGAGTCTGGGGATAATGTGATGCAAAACTAAACAAAACTGGCCAACATTCCCTACCCAATATCATTTAATTGCTTTGGTTATAAAGTACTGGATACTTATTCCTTCACATTCCGCAATCCTAACACACATAAAAACCACACTAACCAGTGACATGGGCCTGGAGAAGTCTTGAGAGAATTTTCTTTATTTCCCATCCCCTTCTGTGGGTTTCTTTCATTTATGTGTTTACCTGTTTGCTTTTTCAGGGGAAGGGGAGAAATGGAGGGTTTGAGCCAAAATAGTGACTTCATTAAACATCTGCTGGGTCTTCGAAGTCTCAGTAAATATTGAATAAACTCCCTGGAGCTCTGCTGTTGCTGCCTAAGATGGGCAGCCAGCCCTGACTTGCATGAGCAGTCTTGTTTGGATATCTGCACATGTTTGCTTTCTATTGGTTCAGACTCACCTTGGAACAGAGAGGGGTCTGTTAAGTCTGAGACCTTGCTTCTGGTGCTATACACATAGGGCATTAGGAAGTGGCTCAATGTTTTGCTCACCCTGAAGTCACTCAATGACTTGCAGAAGCCTTCAGCCTTCCTTCAGTTGTGAGAAGTTTGTTTTCAAATCTTCCTGGATTTGTAGATCAAGCCCTCAGGGCCTCATCCTTCCCAGTTAGCAACTTTCTACCTCTCCCACCCTAGATCCTGTCTTTTCTTAGAGAGCCTCAGGAAATGACCAAGATCGTGTCAATTGCAAAGAAATTGGCATGTAAGCCTCATTCTGGGAGTATGTATGAAGAGTGGATTTGGATTCTAGTTGTAGAGTGAAGAAGGAAGTTGGAATCTAACTATATATATTTTAACTCTGATTTTTGGCAATACCATTTAGAAAAAAAAAAAAAGCTCCTAAAATGAAAAGCCTTACTTTCAGTCCCCACTGCTGAGACACATGACATTGGGCATGTTCTGAAAATCTCTAAATGCTAGTAAAGGTTTTCATTAATCCTTCAGTGGGACAGAAGTCAGGGTCTACGGTTTTTCTTTTTCAATGGTCATATGATTGTAATTAAGCTTATTTTCCAAACCATCAGTCAGAGGTCAGGTGGAACAAATGTCCACATTAATCCATCCTCTTATGATTTACATAATAGGAAGTCCTGTAAATCAGTAAATTCCTCTTGTGTTGCACATAGTCTGTAGGTCATCCTGAGGACACCTTGTAATCCATCTGGGAATTTTCTCAAAGGCATACATATCGTCTTTAACCTGCCCTCTAGTAAGGTAGCACCAACATGTGACCTCACCATATGTCATAATTTTTACTTAAGATCCCAAATAGTTAAATACACTCAGGCAAAATGAAAGACAATAGGCTATTCTTCCCACCTTGATGAAAGAATAAGCACTTCCTGGTTAATGAGAGAATAATTTAACTAAATAGACCACTGGGAAGTTGATATTACCAAAAATCAGGGAGACATCTATAAATAAGGTGAAGACACAGGACCAGAGATCAAACATGAAAATAGAAAGTCATATAAGTTAAGTGGCTGTCACCTAGCTTTACAAAGCAGGAACAGTTACTAATCTACCTCTAAGGAGGTCAGTTACATTTTAATAACTGTGTGAAACACTTCTAAATTACTGAGCAGGCATTTCCATTCATGCCCATTCAAGAAAGTCATTGTTGATCCCACTAGTATTTTCACTAAGCAATAAATAAAGTCAATTTTTAATAGTTCTAAGACATAAGTCATTCAAACAATAAGGGTTTGAATAAAACCAGATGCTATGATAATATTTAAAATTTCTTGGAAACTATTTTAATAATAGACAAGCTAATGCAGCTTAAAAGGCTAAACTGATAGCTCCATGTAAACATAGCCATGGGAGAAACATGATCAGGGACTAAGAAAGATAACTCAGACTTTTATATATGATATAAATATATCATAGATTTATGCTATGATATATAAATAGACACACTTTTCCCTGTGAGAGTAAGAATTACAATTCTTCAAAGGAGCATACCTTATAAAACACATGATAGGCACGTGAGTATTGGCAATCTAATAATTTCTCAGCATATCAGCTAAAGCATTGATTTTCCTCTACCTCAGATAATGAGTTCTTGTTAATTTCATAAAAGAATGCATCACAAGAAATCATAAAAATTTATGTTGAGATAAATAGGTTACATAATTATAGGCTTTACCCTGATAACACCAAGACATTCTACATAGTGTAGGATTCCTGAGCTTTGTCCATTCATTTTCTCCATTGGCCCTTCCACAGCCTTTCTTCCAGAAATTCTTACATGTTCTATTAAGCATCTTCCTCCCTGATAGCCTATGTCTTTCCATGTTTCCTTTCTCTGCTTCATTTCTCCATTGGGCTATCCTCAGGGAGAACAGGTCTGCACACATAAACGACCTCTTTCTTTAAAAATATAGCACAACTGGGTGATTTTTCCATCATCATTTTCCCCAGTCGACTAGCACTGCCTTAACCAAATCTCATCCCCCCACTGGCTTATCTGACATACTGTTACATTACCGTACAAATAGAATAAAGGGGAAGTTTAAGGACAACAGTGTGAGCATGCTGCAACCAGATTTTTTATTTTACTGCTTTAGGGTCCCACGTAAATCTCAACACCATTTTGAAGATTAAAAATCAATGAGGGCAGAGATAAGCCTTGAATGTAGACGTTAACAACCGAGGAATCTGAAATAATTATTCTCAATATGATTTTCCAGCAATTCATTAGATAACATCACATTTTTGAAATTTGCTTTGTTTCTTTGTAGGTGGTTTTTATAGAATTTAAAACATTAGAAAGCTGATGCTGCCACAAAAAAAAAATCTGTCACAATGGAGCTTTAATAGTTACACAACATACCAGCTAGTGATATGACTGATATGTTGCTTCTATTTTAAAATAAGAAAATACTTTTGATTCTTGCACACCTAGTTCCCACTCCTTTCTCATTTCAGACAACTAGTTTAAGAATGTATTTTCAACTTTAGTTTTTTCTATTAATTTATTTTTATTCAGTTATTAATGGAATGAGCAAAAGATCCTTCGATTGTACCTCTAAATACAATCATATACTATGGTTTTATCATAGTCTCATATTTATCAAAAAAATTATGATACAAAATTGGTTCATCTATTCTTTTGGAGGCTATGATCTTTAAATATTACTGATCTTTAAATAAACTACAATGTCTATTTTAAAAAGAAAAAACTATTTTATATATATTAAAATAGCATTATAATCATATACTATAGGGACTTTAGATTACTAAAACTCAACTAATGGAAAAAAGGAAGATCCATGTCCAAATGTCAACGGAAATTCCACGATACCAGGGTTGCCTTATAACAAAGCCTCCAAAATTATTGATTGGAATTATCTATAACTTCCTCTTCTTCTGTTTTCCAATGGAAGTAAGCTTGTTTGTTTGCACCTATCCTTCATTATAGTTCACCTGCTTTGGGAGGAAATCAAGGCTGTGCTGAATGGCCATGGTACCTACCTCCCACAGCAGCTGAGAATATATATATATTTGTATGTATGTATGTACGTATAATTTCTTCAGCGCAGCATTCAGAGAGAATACTGCTATAGAGGCTGAGATGAGGAATGACTTGGCCACATAATAGCTGTAGGAATGGAGAGGAAAAGACCAGCACCAGCAGGCCCACTGGTTTTTCTTTAACAGGTACCATGGGGCGTCATTAACCCACTGAAAATATACATACAACATACATGTTTCAAAAGTAATTATTTCCAACAGAAACCCCTCACAACTACAAATATTTAAGAATTTTTTTCCTTTCAATCCCCCCTTTCTCCTTCTATCTAGGAACATATGACAAATACATTGTTTTTATATGTGTATTCTCTATGCCACCTTTAGTGGGGCTACTGTGTCATTTTCTGGTCTTGCGTATGTTTCTGTGTTTCTGTGGCTAACAAATGAGTTCTCTCTGCAGCTTCAAGGTGAAACTGTGAATTTTCCAAATCCTTCTGCTTCCTCTTTCCTAGCTTGTCAATTTGATTTCTTTCCTAGCACTCTCTCCACCTGCCTAGGAAGTAACCCTCACATTTCAGATGATCATTCTAACCTCCTAGATTGAGGGATTATTCTTGGTTTCTACAAACATACCTGTAAGTTCCAGGCTATGAAGACTGAGAGTACTATGTGACTAAAAGCTGGAACATCAGAAACGACTCTAAGATCT
Organism: Alouatta palliata; assembly: GCA_004027835.1. Lineage (NCBI taxonomy): Eukaryota > Metazoa > Chordata > Mammalia > Primates > Atelidae > Alouatta > Alouatta palliata. Next base: position 9,275 of record PVKV010004089.1, on the reverse strand, counting down.
AACCCTAACACCAATGTCTAACCACAGGGCCTGGGTTTAAGGACTTGTCATAATATTTGGGGAATTTCCAGTTAGGCTTCATCCGTGCCAAATACAGCCAAGGCAATAGCCTTTATCTTAACGTAGACAGTAGCTTCCTAATGCAGTAATTATTCCGGTAAGTCTTTTCTTCTGGTCTCAAGACATGCATCACCTGTATCAGTTCCTTCCCAATGCAGAATGAACACACGCTGAATCAGGGTTTCTTCCTCTCCATCTTGGGATCTTTTCACATAGGGCTTTTCACTCGGAAGAGAGGTGATAGGGCTACTACTTAGCCCAATGCCATTTGAGTAGTGAAAAAAGTATGGAGCTGTTAGAGATTCATGTTCTTCTGACAGGCAAACTCCTGTCTTTCAGTAAGGCAATAGGACTCTGTTGAAATACGGATTCAGTTCTTAATGTCCTTGCCTTTATATACTTTTTAAAAACAAGAAGCTCTCTTACAATCATACCTTTAACCAGCTAATCTAGTTTTCTTTCATCTCTTGCTGAAATTCTTCTCCAGCCAATGCCGGACTTCTTGAAGGTTGTAGGAGAAAGGGCCCTTTCCTCCCAGATAAGCAATTTTCTGTCTCTGCACAATGCACACACGTTCAAAGGCTACCCCGTAAGCTACGTTGGCGTTATTGTCCATGCAGTCAGCCACAACTCGGCACTGGGGCGGCAAGGAGAAACGCTCCAGAAGCTTCTGGGCTGCTGCACATCGATCTTCCTGGTTCTGGTGCTTCTTCACCTCGAAAGACCAAGAGGAGTCCCCAGGTATTGCCCAGCCATCTGACGGATGAGCTTCATCAATGTAGACCAGCAGAAAGTCAGCCACTGAGGAGAACTCTTCCACCAGTTTGCAGAAGGCTGGCAGCTGGCTCGTGAAAGGAGGTCAAGTAGCTGAGCCAAAGTTCACCACTAGTGGGCGCTCAGCGCTGGCAAAGTCAAGAAGGTGACATGTGGCTCTCTCAGCTATCTTCTCCTGGGTACCATTGCCACTCCTGTCACCTCCTTCCACACCGGAGACATGCACCACACTGGAATTGGGGGCCTCCTCACCCAATTTCACCTGATGGTAAAAAAAAAGGGGTGGGGGGAAATCACATTAAACACATTGCCACTTCAATTCACGTTAAATACTTACGATTGGCTCTAATAGAGTACGGTATTTTCTTCAGAGCATGTGGTAAACATTTATTGATTTGAGTAAAGAGGCATCATGAGGTAATGTAAAGAATGGCCCAAAAGAAAGTAAAAGTCTTTTTCATTCTGTATAGTCACTGAAGGTAATTATTTTCCTCATTGAAGGCACTGGAGTTAACTCTTTTTATAATTAAGCTGAGGCTGGTATTTTTTCCTATCCTTATTTTGCTGTCAATGCTTAGCATGCATTCAATAACAAATGATTAATTGACTTCATTTTACAAGTTAGAAGCAAATGGTCTCCTTTAAGACAAATTATCAGGCTCTTGGGACACGGTGCCTCTTTCTGAATTCTGAAACACCAGTCAGGACCTTTATTTTCTTGCACAATACTAAGTCATCTAATCTCAACCAATGGCCGATGATACCAGTGGGCTCTATTCTTGGCCAGACCTAGAAAACGTGAGGCGTACCATTTATAAGATGGGTTACTTCCACTTAACCTCTTTAGTGATTCAGCTTTTCCATCTATAAAATGGAGGTAATAATGCCTGTCTTCCACATATGGCAATTGGAAGACAACATGAACAGAACAGCTCTTTGTAGACTGGAACTATGCAGGTGTGTGTTGCCCTTATCAGATGCTACCCCACCATGCGAAACAGAACGTCGTCTTTCTTGGGCAATTCTGTGGTTTAAAAAAAATATATCCTGGGAAAGCTTTTCACTCTCCTCAATATGGCATACTCCCTGGAGGCTTCTACTGCCACTGCTTACGGGGTGGCTCTTACCACTCCAACCTCACAATTTCTATTAAATTAAAAAAAAAAAAAATACCAAAAGAAAAAAAAAATGGCTACTCCTGAATTCTACTTTAAGTTACTTTCTCATTTTGCATGTGTGCCTATTTCCCTCTTTTTATCTAGGAAGTCACATTAAAAAGTACTTTTCTACTCCACAATTTGTTAACAAGCTCCTCTGAATTATAAAATATTGGGGCAGAAGAGGTAGAGACAAAAATTGTTTCATGTGCTCCCTTTGCACGTGGTTTAAATAGTGGAAAACAGAATGAAGGAAAGTTTGCAGGCTTTGAATCTCTAAATTGATAATTAAAAAGCAGGCAATAATAAAAGAGCCAATTACTTCAGTTTGAATTAATACAATTAGATCTTCCTCAGAATGGTTTAATCAAAACCAATAACATTAGGGACGACTTACGACAGAACATTGGTTTGTACATACTTTCCTTAATATTACAATATACTTACAACTGGATCGACTTATTTCCCTCATACACATATAGCAACCCATAAAACTACTGTTAATTGAAGTCACTTAGAAGTGAATTGTTAAAGATGTAGCAATCCAAACCAATATAATACACTCCAGGGCTTTTATTCAGAAGCTTCTATCTAATGTTAATGCATAACTCATTTTAACTGCAGAGAAAGAACTAAAGTTCTTTCTCTCCCTTCTGAAAAATCCTAGAAGGGCAGGTTTGAAATAAGCACTATTAGTTTTCTAAGAGAAATCTTACAGTAATAATCTTCCTTCTCAGAAAGGAAGCTGTTGGTGTGACTTAAGTAAGTCAATTTGTTTTAAGTCACCACCACGGAGAAAGTTATTTTACTTATACTAACTTTCTCGGTTAATTTGCAAGTGACACTAGATGGAGAAATCAAATAAGCACATTTACCTGGATTCTTTCATATGAACTATGCTAGTCTTTAAGGCATGAAAATATACATCAAAATTAAAGATATACATGTTAAAGGTATTGTAAACCTTTTAATCCATGGGTTCTTTTTGGACTTCTTATTTTTTATTTTTATTTTTGTTTTGTAGATCTAGGGAGTGGGTAGCAGTCTCTTCTTTTTAGATCTCTCTCATTTGAAAGAGTAGTAATGATTCCAGGAGGGCCGTTTTGACAATATCATGTGTCCTGTGTGCCCGAACATACTGTGATGAAAAGACCGAAATGCATTCAGATTAGTCTGTTGTAGTGACTTCCTGTTAAGTCAGCAACCTGTACACGTGTAGGTTCTTGGTAGGTAAAAACATTCATCTGCATTTTGGAATCATTTTTGAACCCTATGAATAATTACGTAGCCTTGATAAATGGGCCTCTAACCCCTTGACTCACCCAGGCAGGCCTGTCGATCCTTTCATTATTTCTGATTATTCAGCTGAATAATCTAATCTGATGCTTTTGTTACAGGAGACTCTCTTGTTACCTGAAGTAAATTTTCTTGGAAAGTTAACACACCTCCTCCTTCTTAGACACAAGGTATACTTCAGCTGCAGAATTCTTCCCAAAACACAGACTAGTTTGCCTTGGGAAATTTAGAGTAAGTGCTACACTGTCACTCTAAAATAAAAAAACTAAGAAAATTACAAAATCCATAATGCTCTTTATGTGGGGGATTCAGCATTTTATTAGGATTAGGGTTAGACTGGGAAGTATTTATTTTGCTGAATGAATTAATGCTAATTGTTATAATCCTAGGTCAGTGAAGAATTTTACACTTAATGATAACTCTTTGTGATGGATAAGCTCACTGAAGCAGATACATTCAGAAATATGAATCCTGGAGCCCTCTTATAGAATACTACCATAATCAACACTCAGCGTTATTGATCTGTCCTTGATTGTTTCATCTGGTCAGTGCACAAAACAAATGTGGCCTATTCTTTTTATTTTGTTGAGCAGCCAGGGTCCCTTACTGAATATTATAATGTCACAAATGGATATTCTTATTCATGAAGGTGCCTATGCAAGAGAAAATGCATAGATAAAATTAATATTATTAATAAAACTAAGAAGGAAAAACTCACACCCACCATTCATAAATCCAAATGTGAGTAGACCCGTAGTCTGCTTTTATAAGCTTCATATACTAGTCATAAAATGTGTCCATCACTGCTAAAACCTGATAGAGGACAATTTAGCTAAAATAAAGAAAAAAAAAACCTTTTTTAGATATGAAAGCTTCCTTTAAACTAAAAGAAAATATTATAAAAAGATATTACTGTTCATTCTCATCTCCCCACTTGGTCACCATAAACTTTAAATTCCTAATAGACCAGAGTTTCAAAGGGAGAACTTGATTTGCTGGGTTATGCACCCTGCTGAGACGGGCTGGGAGAATCACCATTGTCTTCAATGATGGAAGATTCTTTGCTCTCCCCAGGAGCAAAGCATTCCTTGACACAGAGCCAAAATGATGAAGAAAATAAAGTTGGTCCCATGATAACATTTAGGCTGCAGGAAAGAAACTCAACAAAAACAAGTTATCCCTTGGTACTCCCAAACTTTGTTTTAATTTCCCACAGTGGCACAGAAAGTCTCCTGGCCACAAGTTACCTATCATCTTAATTTCTCCTTCTTAGAGGGTTTGTGTTTGCTTTTTGTCCTTAATGAGACATATTTGCCAAAGAGGCATTCAAAAGGCATTTTTTACTCTTGCGGAAGAGTAATTAGGTTGGTACCTCTTTCCCTGCCAGCATTAGCTGCTCTAAAGAGAACCCTGCCCAGTATTTAATGCTCAAACACAAGCAGCATCATTTCCACTAATTGGTCTTGAAGTTCCGATGTTCCCAAAGGGACCCTTTATTTTGCAAGGATCAGAAAGGACACATGTAAAATGTGGTATTGTCATCGCTGACTTTTATCTCTCTCATCTGCACCATTACGGTGGTTCTTTCTTATGTTTCTGCAAGCAACATCAACACAACACCAACAAAGGAAGCAGGATTTGCATTTTTACAACAGAAGACAACTCTGGACCAAGTTCAAATGCTGCAATGGACATCTTTATACATATGAACATGAACATAAATACATAGCACATATAAAAACGTGATTCCCTTGATGATGCCTAACGTTCAGTAAATGGGGGAAAAGGAAATGCTGCTTCAGTGTGTGGACTGTGAAACGCAGGGCAAAGGGGAAGAAAGAACCATTCATCAAGTAGAAGCAGAAAATAGAGCCTATACTACTAACCTTGTTTTTTGTTTTTGTTTTTTTTTTCTTTTCTACAGCCTGAGAAAGGCTTGCGGACAATATATCACATAATCTCATAATAGAAAGTAAAGCAAATGATAAAAATGAAGGGGAGGGGGTGGTAGCAGAATTTTCACACATACTTCTTGCTATCCAAAGCCCTGGACAGGGCTTTATTAACTTTCAGGAAGTTTCTAATTCTTTGACATAATGACCAGGCTAAATCAATGTCCTTAGAAACATGGCCAAACAAGCATTAAGCAGAGATTTAACCATTTATATTCAGATTGGACAAATAAATCAGAGTTGAAGAATAGGCTAACTACTCCTTCCTCTGAGCTCAATTCCCTTTTAGCTATTCTCTTTTTAATTTGTACCTTGAAAATGTAGCCCTAAGCTCTATCATTCCCCAATGTTTTATCCAAATGATGGACAAGCTCTGGCTGTGGCCTGCTTTGTGTTCTTTTGTGACTGTTTCTCTCTTAAAAGGGCCTTTTTCCATTGTGGAAACTAGTGTCAAAGGCTTGAGGTGAATGAAGAGGAGGAGGAGACTGTTAAAGAGACCCTTTCAAAACCAAAATTGTATGTTCAAATGAATATGTTTTCTGTACCTCTGCAATCTTAACTGTGCAGAAGCTAAACTGCCTGTCAACATCTATACTGTGTGTTTACTTTTACACTTCATTTAGGTAAAAGCCAGGCTCCCAGACATAGCAGTTTGCCTATTGGTTGCATGTTTTTAGTCTCTGAGTACCGGCACAAGGATATACTGTTCACATGCAATGACAGTGACTAAAGAGACTTAAACAACAAATATTGTTTATTCACCTCAGGGTCTCTCACCAGTGTCTATAGACTTTCAGTCAAAATTGTACACAGAACCCATCTCTTATCAAACTCACATTGTCTTTAAGTGCTTCTCCAGAAAGTTAATTCAAATCCTTTTTGACATTTTAAGAAAGGTTTAAAAAAAGTTTTTTATTTTGTTCTTTCTTTATTACTGTGTTGCCTCTTGTGGGGGATAACACAGGGATAATACCTTTGCTATAGTTCTCTATGTATCTTTCCAGGCATCTGACATGCAGCAACAGGAGAATTAACAAGGGCAACTCACGTGTCTAGTTGTATCACATGGGTACACGCCCCTCTCATCCTGGAAACCTTCACTTCTGGGGATGGGCAGCTCAAAATAATGCAAGTCAGGATTATGAAATGGTGTGATGCCATCTCAAACAGAACCTCCTACAATGTCTCTAGAAATGGCTACACCCAGACATTGGCACAGATGACAAGAGCATTCAGGGAAGTGATTCAACTTGATTGAGAGGTTATGAGTGACCCTCAAATGCCACCACAGAAACCACCACCCTTGCTATACTTGAAGGCAGGAAAAGACCATCATTCAGTTCCAGCTATGTTCATAATGCTTCCATTCATCACACACCCAGTCCAGTCTTGTCTCTGGATATATGGTTCCTGGGATTACTTCTGCACATGGTAGCTATTATATAAATCATCAAAAGCAAACATAATAACACCAGTCGTGAACTTGGTCATTAATCAAATCAGTAGGCAGGAACAAAGAAATATAGGAGACAAATACACAAATCATATGCAAAAAGAAAAAACAAATCACTCATCCTCCCCAGTTTCCTGGAATAGGAATAACAAAATATTGCAACACAATGGAACATTATACATTAGTGAAAAAAAAAAACAATAAATTTTACTAAAGAGGTATTTGCTTGCTTTTGCATTTTATGTTCAATAAACTGCTTAATGGGAAAAACAACTTCACTTAATATTTGTGGGTAACATTATAGCCCCCATTGTGTATATGAGAGATGACTTTTTTCATGTTTTTCTTAATGAAACATGACATTTATAAAAGAAATATATGTATGTAAGTAAAATTCTTCCAATAAGTGGGGTTTTTTTTTTATAGGCAAAAGGCAGTTGTCTTCCAAACAGTAAGAGTTTAACATACTGAGATCAAACCACTAATACCTCCATGGTATCTGCTAACACATATGAAACATGATGTTGATGAGGGAATTTCCTAATTAATTGTATGTCTGATATACTCGTGTACTCCCCCACCTGCCTCCAAATTGTCTTTCCCTAAAACAAAACATAAAAACTTCCCATTCAATGTGTACATTTGTAGAAATGAGATGATCGATTCAATATCCACTTTTCTACACTCCCCCATTCTCCCTCACATGCACAATATAATGAGGTTTTACTGTTAGAACTTTGAGCATCAATTCATATACTCATAAAGGAATTTCTGTCTACTAATAAGAGCTCTTGCAATTCACATTTTTTTAACAACAATAAACATAAACCCTCTTGAGGTTACTATCAATAATAAAGACATGTGGGGAAACTTCCCTAGTTCACAACAGATATTTTCTTCTTGAACATCTGATTTTCACAGGAACAGTCCTGTCCTGGATTCTTTGTAATTACAAGTTACTTCTTTTCTTTTCCTGGTGCATGGTTTTATTTTTCTAGTGTTTATTTATGGAGGACGCATCCCCTTCCACCTCTATTATTTCAAGTTCCCTGTCTCTGGTTCTGAGGGGCTGCCTGCCTGAAGCATACCATTTCACTGAACACCTGGCTTCTATATTCCTCTAAAATACAGATGTACAGTTCCTTTTTCTGGCATCTTGGGCAACACTGTTAGAGAAACCAAGATTTTCTGTTTTGATAACTACTTTTGCCAAAATGGTTCATTCTTCTCAAGCCTGGGTGGGGAGTCTGGGGGGATCTTGAGGAGTCATATGGGCATAGCAGGTAGGGGGGAAACTGACAAAAGACCAGGGCCAAAATCTTCCCCTGTGCCCCTGCAGATCTCAGTTGAAAATGCTGTATCAACATCTCCAACCAGCAAAAAGCCTGGAACGTCAGTATTTTTCATTTAGACACTAAGATCATCACCTCTCATTTTGAGAGAGCAGCCCCTGGACACTACCTGTGCAGGTAAGGGAGACCACTGCTCTAATGCTCACAACAGCTCTGAGATTTAATGAACCTCAGACCCATCATCTCTTTCCAGGGCCACTTAGTTTACTTTTGAGAAACAAAGTAAAAGAGGCTTCCCTTGCAAATGCTGAATTTCTGATAGCCAGTTTTCAGATTTTTCTTTTGCAAGTTGCTATCTAGTAACTTGGGACTCACTGCCTGAAAATTGCTTCCAAAGGGTTCAAATTGGAATCATTGCAGAGGCGGCGGCACACAGTTGCTTGCTTTCATTAACTCTTACCTCTACCACAAACCAAGCAGCTACGATGCCAAATCACACTTGCTATGACCATTTTGTTATCTTGTCAACTCTCTGAGAGTTTTGAGTAGCATTTCTCTTTTTTGCTTTTCAGTACCCACCCCTCAAACATACTTCCTCCGTGCACCTCACACAGCCTCCCACCAAGCAAAAAATCAAAATTCCAGTTTATGGCAAGAGCAGAATCAATGCAGCAATCTCTCTTCCCCATCATTTTCGGACGTTTCCCTAATTATTGTACCAGCACAAATACCCTCTACTCCATAGTCCCAGCAAGATAGTCCCTTGGTAGAAAGACTCCTTATTAGGTCACATAGAATCATTACGGTTAAACAGCTGTCTTCCTCCCAATCTAACCTGTGCAACAGGTGTGGAAAGTAAACTTAGAGGCTCAGTGGGCAGCCCCACAGATAGGGCTTCACAGCTTTCACCCCAATGCTCCCGATGGCCTCTGGTCCCCATCACGTGAGCCCCTGCCCCTGTAGACCTAAGGAGAAGCCATTCTCAGCTCAGCTCACCTGTTTGTAGGCATCGAGGAGGAAGCTCTTCCAGACGCAGCGCAGTCCCTCTGAGGTCAGCATGCGCCGCCACTCTCCGCGAGTGGACTTGGAGCGGCTCAGCAGCAGCACCACGTGCTTGAGCAGAATGACCGAGTCATAGAGCGCCAGGAAGAGGCAGTTGGAGAAAAAAACTGGCAGAATTTGCAGTGTGATCAGCAAGTCTACGCTGAGGATGCCCATCTTCTCTGCCTCCTGAGTCAGTTCCCTTGTGCGCTCTGGTTCCCCTTCACCCTCTTATTTAAAAGGGGGGTGG
>PVKV010004088.1:55621-133567 GCA_004027835.1 Alouatta palliata | reverse complement strand
CCTTCTCTGCCTCTCTTCCTCCCTCCCTGCCTCTCCTCTCTCCTCCTTCCCTCTCTCTCTGCCTCTCCCTCTTTCTTCCACTCTCTCTGCCTCTCCCTCTCCTCCCTCTCCCTCTTTCCTGGTCCCTCTTTGCCTCTCCTTCCTCTCTCCCTCTCTGCCTCCCCTTTTCCCTCTGTCCCTCCCTTTATTCTTCCCTCTTTCTCTCTCCCCTTCCTCCTCCTCTAAGCACCAGGGCGTCAGCTCGCTTTCCTCTCCTTTACATGTGGCCACCCCCATGCTTGGCTCGGGGGGCTCCCTTCCTACCAGCTGCCTGCAGAGCATGAGAAAGCCCACCCCCTTCCCTGTCTCACTGCCTTCCGCACCAACAATCCCATTGGCCTTTTAGGCACTTTCCTAACAGTGACTTCATGAGCCCAGACTGGCCAGGAGCATGCTACGCATTGGGAAGAGAAAGTTCCAGAGGCCAAATTCCTGATTCCTCTTCTAAATGAGCTCACTTAGGAGACTTGTGACCTCCACCTCCCTAAAGGCAGGACCCCTATAACAGGACACCTCCAGAAAGATGCCTGTGTGGACCGGGAGACCCTCTGTCACCACTCTGTAATGATTCCTCCCTGTCATGGGAAGCAGATGGGATGAACAGACTGTCAATATTTTCTGTTGTTCATAAACATGTTACATAAAACTGTGGATGCATTTCCCAGAAGATGGGCTACATGTTGCCACAAGAAACAAGATTCTGTAACTGTCAATTTTCTTTTAAAAGACTCTTTGTTAAGAGGTGTGCTTGTTTACTTTCTCCATTTCCTTAGGGAGTGATGGGGAAACTTCCAGAATGAGAGAAGAGTCATAGTTACATGTCTCCATGGGAAAGTAATAAAAGGTTATCGCCCCTCCCTCCCTGACACAGCAGCCCACCAGGTGTGTAGCTCAGCTTCAAAACCCGGGCATCCAACTCTGTCATCCACCCCTAACTACCAAGAAGACAGCACATCTCAACATCCTGTTGGGGCACTAGCAACATCCCACCTCCCAGCCAAGAGCAGGAAACAGGGGGGTCATAGCTGAATAGCCTTAAGCATTGCAGTTAATCAAAAATAAGAGGACAGCACTTTTAACTAGGATCTGTCTCACTGGGACTAAAGGAATCAAAGTTAGAACAAACACAGAGAGGTGAGTCAGCCTTAATTCTGGCAAGATTTAAAGCCGACACTTTATGTCTCCCTTATCTCATCTTTCTCTTAACCAGGAAGGGGTTGTTTCTAGCGCGAAAGGCCAAAGGCACAGATTGACTGACCCATCCGTGTGGGCCAGCCACAAATCAAAGCAGACAGGACATTCCATCGCGGAGACCTCGAGCCAGGGAAGGTTGACTTCAGGTGCTTCCTCACAAGCCTGCGCATGCCGGAATGAACAGTGGTAGCTTCTGTCGGAGTGGATACGTGGTTAGCTTGCCCAGCCCCTCGGTCAGTTTCCGAAGAGATTCATAACTCTCACAACAGAAGCCAGGCAGCCGCCACAATGTGGCGTCCTGCCCATAACTCTCTCTCCTTCTCACCATACCAGCCTCTGTTCTCGCAACCTCTGGAGTCACCGCCTGACTGAAGTTGGCCATGTTCTTTTTCTTTTTTCTCTTTTCTTTTCTCCTTTTCTTTTCTTTTTCTCTTTTCTTTTCTTTTCTTTGCAGATGGAGTCTCTCACTGTCACCTGGGCTGGAGTACAATGGAGTGATCTCGGTTCACTGCAACCTCCACCTCCTATCCAGAATCTCCAGAGATGGATAAAAACACACTAGACTAATTGTTGCTCCTTGCAGTAAAAATACTTCATATTATTCAACTATGCCTCCAAAAATTTAGATACAACAAGGTTTGGGGGTCTTAGCCTAGATCCTCCCTTCTGTTTCCCTTCCTTCTTCCAGGGCTGGTCTTCAGCTGGTAGGAGCCATTACAGATGTACTGGGTGTCATGGCTGACACCTGTTCTGATTGGTCAGTAGTTTGTTCTTACTAGCTGGTGCCCATGCCATACAGGTGAGTAGATATTTTAAACATCACTTAGTTCCTGTCTATTATCTTATCCCCAGGCTTCCCAGAAGAGGCCAGTACACTCCTTCTTTTGCAATATCATCCATTACTACTTTCCCAGTCTCTGCCATCCCCAGCCACCTCTCATGCCTCTTGCCAGGTACAAGACTCTGAGGCAAATGCTGCTGCAGGCGTTCTTACGATTCACTCAGTAGTGCCAGTCATGATGCCATCCACACCCAGCTTCCTCTCTAGTGGTGGATGTCTTGTCATTGGGAAGTACTCTGCAGGAAAACAGTACCAGACTCTTGTTTGCTCAAGGACAGCCCCTATTTTGGTCCAAGGATGGATGCCTGACCCAAGCATTGACCTTTCCATGGACAGTCCGAGGACCCTTGACGTATATATATAGCTTGGCTTAAAAGGATGGGCTGAGCCAATCCAGTTTCCAAGAGATAGAAATAGGAGATTCTAGTAAAAATGTAGGTCAGAAGAATGAATATATTGAGACCTTCCATGACACACAGAGGGATGGGAAACTTTAAGGGACTATGCATGCCTAAAGGCTTGAGTAAGGTGACCAGAAGAGGAGAAGAAAACATGCACAGTGTGGTAGATCGAATGATTTGTTCTAATTGGTCTAATTATAACTCTAGGAATTATATGTTATAGATGGATGATATAATAGAAAAGAGTTATATATAGATGATATAAGAGTTATATGTTATATATAGATGAAGAAAGTGTCATGTGTTCTCCCTTTTCTCATCTCCCACGGCTTAAGAATGGAAAAGTTTAATTTCCCAGCTGTATGCTTTGGGTTTGGCTACCTAGCTTGCTTTGGCTAAAGGAATGTTAGTGGACGTGATGCAAGCGGAGCCTGGCATGTGCTTTTACATTTGGATTTTTCCCTCTTCAGCTTCTGACATCATCACGAGAGAATGTATTCTGGGTGTCTGCTGCCCCCACAGCCTGAGTCTGGAAATGACACACCAGTGTGATGGTTAATATTGAGTGTCAACTTGATTGGGTTGAAGGGTGCAAAGTATTGTTCCTGGGTGTGTCTGTGAGGGTGTTGTCAAATAAGATTAACATATGAGTCAGTGGACTGGGAAAGGCAGACCCACCCTCAGTCCGGGTGGGCATTCATCTATACCAACTGCCAGAGCAGCCAGAATGAAAACAGGCAGAAGAACGAGGAAAGACTAGACTGGTTTAGTCTTCTGGCCTACATCTTTCTTCCGTGCTGGACTCCAAGTTCTTCAGCTTGAGACTCGGACTGGCTTCCTTGCTCCTCAGCTTGCAGACGGCCTATTGTGGGACCTCACCTTGTGATTGCGTGAGTCAATACTCCTGAATAAACTCCCCTATTTTAGTTCTGTTCCTCTAGAGAATACTGACTAATACAACAAGGATCCAAGTTTTTCCAGGAAGCCCACACACCTGCAGCCTGCACAGAGCTACCCTTGTAAACCCAAAGACATGTGAATGCGACATGTTGTATACCACTGGGATTCTCTGGTTGTTTTCAGCACTAGCTGACACAAGCAGAGAGAGGTGGATACACCATGACACAGAGAAGCTTCCATTTCAGACACTCCCCAGTTGAATCGTCCTGAACCCAGCAGCACCCCATTCCTCCTCACTGATTTCTGTGGAAGTTTTTGTTATGTTTGTACAATGAACTTTCATTTTCATTCAAGAACGTAATCTTAGAAGAGGCTTATTCGGTTTTGTGGGTTCTACTATTTGGGGTTCCTCCTTAAGAAAAAGAATGCAAAATTACAAGTGAAAAATTAGATGCTAAAGGGAATTTTTTTAATAATTAAAAAAATCCCACAACAAATTACCTATTTTAAAACTCTGAAGGGACTTCTTCTTTGGACCATGATGGAATAACTGATACCAGATTAGCCGTCTTGCCATAAACAACTAGAAACTAAACAAAATATATAAAGCAACTGTTTTCAGCATCATTAGCAACAGAAAGCACAGGATTTTGATCTCTGACACAGGGGAATGAGATGGGCCCTAAGATGACCCTGACATTCTACCTGGAGGCATGATCTGGGTCACAGTATGGGAAGGAAGAGTCCAGGCAGAGTACAGCAGTTTCACTGAGCTGATGAGACAGAAACCAGAGTTTGGGGCTGCTGAGGTGCCTGGGATCTGTAGTGTAGAGTTGAAAAAAGGCAAACTTCCCAGGGAAAGATCTCCAGAAACCTGCACAGGAGTTTCCTTAAGTTTATTGCAATATAATATGTTGTGTGTTAGAAGGCTGATCGAGACTCCCTGAGACATGGCAGAGTGTACCTGCTGGGAGAGTCTGTGAGCTAAACAGAGATTCTGAATATCAAACAGTGCCAGGACACATAGGAGTTCCAATTATCCAATTATCCAGAATAGAGAGGCTTTGCTAACCACACACTTCTGGTGCTGGGTACCATAGATAATGTTCATATTAAGAATTCATCTCTGGCCTCTTTTCACCTTTGGTCATGATGCCAGCTGAATCCGTTCAATGAGTGGCAGTTTTCCTGGAAGCTCTTCCTGCTAGCAATAGCTTAACTATATGTGAAAGTAACTGTGAATGAAATCGATTTATTTCATAAAACTCAAAATAAATGTGTCCCTAATTTGATAATTCCTTTAGTCAGATACTAAATATGCTCGAACACACCTCAGTGTCACCAGACACAAGGGAATATATGATGGAGGGGAAACCAGATTGGAAAGAGATAGTAGCATTAACCAGCAGTGGTTAAAATACTGTACTTTAACAAAACATGTGACCCTGTGAGCACATTGCCAGAGCCCTGCCCAGTGTTTTACGAAGTCCTGCTCAGTGAGAGGTCCTATTAGTCCTCATGGTGAATCCACTGCTGTACCTATTAGTGGACACCCACACTTTGGTTTGCAAAACTAGGATTTCCTTCTTCTGTGCGGTGCTCTTCCCTATTATGATATGATTCTAGCAGAAGCTGCCATCTTTCAAATCCCACCTCTCTGCTATTCCCCCCTTACTTTCAATTGGCTCATGAATGAGTCAATCGGGGTAAACTGTCATGTGGCCAGAGTTGAATGGTCTAGTGTTAGTCACCTTACCTTGGCTGGGACAATTAGAACAAAAGGTTAGGAAGAGTATCAGAGTCCCTTGAATGGCAAAGCTGTGAGATGCCAACATAATCATCATTATCATCATTACCATCACCATAGCTAGAATTTATTGTATACTCAATAGTATTTGCAAAACCTTATGAGATAACATTTTACAGAGGAGAATACTGAGGCTCAGGGAGGTTAACAAACTACTCATGGGACAGATCCCCTAAGCAGAAGGGCTGTGGTTGTAACCCAGGCAAACTGATACGAGAGCCCCTGTGCTTACCCACTACTCCATAGCACATTATTTGATTCCTGGCTGTGGGGGGAAGCTGGCTGGACAGAGTGAGGACATAAAACACAAAGATGCATAGGCATCCTTGAGCCCCACGTGCAGCCCTTCCCTTCCTGGGCTGTGGTCCCAGGAACTTAAAAAAGAAGGGTTTGCATTGTATCAATTGCAATCAAAAGAGCTCAACCCAAGACAACCACACAGAATCTCCTTTCACAGTCAGGGTCCATGTGCAACAGGATGGAGAACAGAGATACGAACAGGTTCTGAGATCCTGAGAACACAAGCTCTACCTCCTGCTCTCTTCCCCTTTATTTAACACGTCTGATCACAAAATGCTGACTTCTATTTTGTCTGGTTGTCTGTGGACCTACCCCAGCAACTGAGTCCCTCACTGTCCTGCAACAACAATCTATTGTTATAGCCAGGTGGACCTTCGGCATCCTCTAGTCCATGGAAAGAGGCTCAGGCTGAGCAGGTGACTAGCCCAAAGGCACAACAAGGTGAAAACTGCCTGCCTGGCTGATGAAACAGGTGGCAACTCCTGATGTGCAGGCTGCTGTGGGCTATAGGCTGGCTACCCTGTCAAGGAGGTGGTAGCAAGGTGGTAGAATGAAGACAGCCCGTTTTTCTGATGTGGCCTGGAAGTGTGGCACTCTTATCTGCCAAGTTATGAGATATGTGTTTTCTTTGTTAACAGCTGGCTAGTAGATTTTATCCTTGTCCAAGAGCAGAGATTAGATTGGCTTTGGAAGTCTGGCATTCAGGCCATCAGGTATATAAAGAGCCAGCTTTGTTCCAAAACCCAGATTTGTGCAAATGCCTCCAAATGTTCATCCATGAGCTATAACTCCAAATTTTTGGCACAATCTGCTGTGTAACTTGTTGAGCTACAGTGAGGTTGGAGCTGGGTGTGTGATGCATGGCAGGGAGGACTGGGATCAAGCCAGCTGAACTGAATTCAAAGGATGAGGGAAGGAACCATCACTTGTCAGGAGATTACAGGGCACAGTGATGAGCAACATCCCAGAGTTCAACTCTCTAAGTTCGGATCCTGTCTTTACTTCTTACTAAACAGAAGACCTTAACCAGTTACTCAACATCTTCATGATTTATATCTTTCTTGTGAAACAAGAGTGTTAATGTATACATAAATTTTTAGTGCCACAAAAGAAGTAGCATTGGAATATAAATTTTCTCTCAGCAAGGCACCTTTACTTTCTGCAGAAAGGGTGCATTCGCCAGCAGTTTGCCTCGAAAGTACAAAGAACAAAGGAAAGGCAGACATATTTACCCCTTACGGACTGGCCCCTACTGCTATGCTGTGTAGTAGTAGGGGCCAGCTGGAGCTGGGCCTCACAATCTAAACTATACCGACTGGCTAATAACTCAAAACTTTTCCTAAAAGGGTAAAGGCAAGTGAGAACAAAGGAAAAGAGGAAGTCATTTACGAAAGATTTAAAGATGCAATAACATTTCCAAATAAGGAAGGGCAATTAACTATAGTCTGAGGCCTGCCTGGGCTTGTCCAGACATGTCAGGGCAGATATCTGGGCTACAGTGTAAGAACTAGGAACACAGAATACACCTATTTCTTTACTACAATTAACACCTACTTAGGATTATTAACAAAAGTCTTTAGACTAAATCAACCTTTGAAAAAGCTATCATTCATCCTTAATAAGCTAAGAATAAAGCTTTGAAGAGGAACTTCTATTTACTTTTATTTTCTACAGTTAACAATAGAGCCTGCTACATAGGCTTGCTGTGGGAAGTAAATGAGTTTTCACACATGCAGATGACCAAGAACACACTATGGCCCTGTGCAGTGCTCTGCCTCATGGAATCTTCATCACTTCCCATGAAGTGCTTTTGAAGTCCTATTGATGAGAAAACAGGGACTCGGGGAAGAGGTCCCTTGCCCTCAATCCCACAGGAAGACCACTCAAACCTCCATCACTCATTCTGATTCTTTCTAAGCCGTAGGATCCCATCTCCAGTCTTCTCCTACAGCTGCACAGAAATTATGCAATGGGATGTCTAACAGCTTTGAGCGAGGCACCAAGATACGGCAGACAATGGATAGCAAAGTGGATTTTTAGATAACTGCTTGCTCACACTGAGGGTATGTAAGGGTCAACATGGAGCTTGAGAGAGGGCTTACAGGGAGTGTTTTCTGGAAAAGACTCAGATGTGAGATAAGCCCCACCCTCCTGGAGGGCAGGGAGTATCTCCCCATTCATGTCTAATGATGGGCTTCAAGGAGATGACTGAGTATATATAGGAGGGAGTTTCTGCAGGTTAGAAGTGTGTAACAGAGGACTAGTGTCCCAAGGACGAGAGTTTAGCTGAATGACAAGTTGGCACAAGCCAAGAGAGGTGGCTCCATTGGGACCAACTGCCTTAAGTTTGTCAGGACATAGAAATCATGTTTCCCATGGACTGTATGAGTTACTCCAGAATGAGAGAGCCAGGGTGAGCCCACATTCAATCCTCCCAAAGAAGACCACGTGGAGAGGCAATGGAAGCCCTACAAAGGCAACCTTGTGGAGTTGGGTGCCAGCAGCAGAGGCTGGAGACAGCCAGAGGAAAATGCAAGCACTCTGATCCAGATAATTGGAGGTGAGAGGCCTTCCCCACTGGGGTGGGACGGATCTCAAGAATCTATAAAAAGTTCCCTCTTCGGGGAAGAATCAGCTTTAGACATCTTCCAGTCTCAGAGAGCACAAAGCCAGCTGACCATAGTGCTGGTAGGGTACAGAAGGAACTCTTTCAAAAGTTTAGGCCAGTTCAATTGAACAGAAGAGAACAGTGCAGTACCTCAGGGCTAGTAACAGAGCAGAACTGTTACCCCCAGCCTAAGAGAGGAGAGGAGAATCCACCCCCCAGACCCAGACAGAGCAGCTGTAGGAGAGGGTGCTCCACAGGCACCAGGAAACTCAGTCAACCTGCAGCACCATGGCAGGGAGGGAACCAGGGGCACAGACACCACACCCTGACTCCCCTCCTGCTTCCTGGCTTCTGCTGGAACTTCCCACTGGCTGGACCAGCTGGAAGTCAGAAGACAAAGGCACCTGTTGATGGTTCACACAGATCGTTGAAGGAGATGGGTGGAGAGTGGATGTGGGGGTCAGTGGATGATTCTGGCATATATGACATCTTGGATCTGGAGTCCCATGCCCAACACCAAAAACAGTGTCTGGCACATAAAAGGTGTGCAGTCACAGTAAGATGAATGAATGAGTATTTTCACTCTCACCCTGCTCCTATTCCAGCTCTCTAGCTTGGGTGGATGTCCAGTTTTGCCCCTCCAGGCAAAGGTGGGGAGAGAAAACTGCTGTCCATGCACTGAGTCTGTACCAGCCACTGTTCCTAGTGCTACAATACTAATCTTACAATAGCCCAGCTGGCCAGGAATGATCAGCCCGACTTTCAGATGAGAAGGACAGGTTGATAACTGGCTAAGATTGCATGGCTCATAATTAATGGCCAGTTACTCTCAGCAGAGGGCTGGACTCTTTTACTCCTCAGTGCTCTTCCTCTCAGCCTCCTGGTGACTACACCAGCCTGCTTCCTTCCCGAGCTGTGGTTTGGTTTGAGTGAATGAAGGGCTGGTGGGCAGGGGCCTGAGGTCACTTCCTGTCCCTTTTCTTTCCCTGTTTCCCTTCCACACAGATCTGTCTCTGGGGAATAGTGGCAAGTTTGGTGGGGCCTGTTGTGTCCCGGGAGTGGCATAAGGGCAGGTGCATAGATCTACCACTTTATTTGAACCTCACCACACCCTCACAGCCAGGGAGTTGTTCTTCCTACTTTATGTTGGTAAATGCAGAGGTCCTGAGCAGCAGAGTGACTTTTTCAGGGACATGTAACCAGCAGACCCAGGATTCAAACCCAGGCCTGTCTGCCCTCAAAGCCAGCTCTGTCTTCTCCCCTGTGTCTTCCCAGTTGTCCATTAGAATTTCTCTTGGAGCCAAAAGGGCCAGCCATTCTTTTTGCCCACCCAATGTATCCATTCCCTTTTTTTTATGGGAATAGAACTCAGTTTCTAATCCATGAGGTCTGTATGGAACCAGCCCCCTTCCCTGGCCCCAGGGTGGTAGGCACGTGAAACAAACCTGTCACAGCATCACTTCCCCCTCGCCCTGCATACATGTCATGGTGTTTGACTCAGGACCTCCTAAATATAAATCAGCAGAGGCACCATGTGGAGGGAGCCTGCTGGAGCATGACTTCATCCAAGCCCCTTGATCAAGCTGCACCTGATGTCAGTGCACTTCTGACTTTCAATAGCAAGAATCGATACATTTTCCTTTTTGAGTAAGCCAATTTTCAATGGATTTCTAGGTTTTCTTTAAAAAAATCTAGATTCGCACCTTTGTTCCTAGAAATGATGATATTTCCAATTCAGAGATTACACCTGGGAACTTTTCAAAATTCCCCAGGTTCCATACTGTCATTACTGGGGACAGGATTGAAGGAATGCTGATAAAATAAAGTCAAGTATCCACAGTGACATCTTCGTGGTCAGGACTGCCCTGAACCAGATTGTTTATAAGTATCAGCGTGATGATTCACTATAAAGTTCAGTGACCTGAAATGAGATTCTGGGTTTCATCTGATTCAATGCACCAAGCATTCATTTAGTACTTTCAGTGTGCAGGACATTGTGCAACACAACACAAGGTGGAGTGAGAGTCACAATGAGGAATAAGATATAGCCCCAGTTCCCAGTGGCTCTCTTTAGGGCGAGGGAATAATTCTATACTGAGGCAGCCTGGCATGTGGACCAAAAGAGGAAAATGAAGATAGCAGAGTAGGATGAAAAGGACAAGGAACAGAGGGGGAAAAGAAACATTTTGCAGGGTGTGGGGCTGCAAAATGGGAAGTCATATGGATTCCACTCAGAGAGGAAGGGCTGTTTGTGCTGGGTCTGACCCCACTGCAGGTCCTGCCAGGTGACATGGGCAGCCCAGGGCCTCTCATCTCTAGTCTTTATGAGGATGCCAAGAGTAACACTTCCTTGTTTTGATCTCAGCAGAATTGATTGCTGAGGAAGGTCAGGAGTGTTCATTCCTTCTGCACAGGAGAAAGCACCTGGAAGGCTCAGCTCCATGTTTCATCTCTAACCACAAGGGGAAGTTGCCAGCCCTGGGCATGGGGCTAGATCCTCCCCTCCTCAGGACCTGTGCATAGTCCCCCCACCGCCATTTATCGGATGCACGTCTCCCTCTCCTCTTCCACCTGAACACCTCCCTATTAATCCTTTTTACTATGATGATTTTATGAATAAAAAGCAACCACTGCATATGGTATGCCATTATTTGTAGGGTGCACTCCAAATGGCTGGGCATGGTGGCTCACACCTGTAATCCCAACACTCTGGGAAGCCAAGGCAGGCAGATCACCTGAGGCCAGGAGTTTGAGACCAGCCTGGCCAAGATGGTGAAACCCCATCTGTACTAAAAATAAAAAAATTAGCTGGGCATGGTGGCAGGCACCTGCAATCCCAGCTACTTGGGAGGTTGAAGCAGGAAAATTGCTTGAACCCAGGAGGCGAAGGTTGTGGTGAGCTGAGATCACACCATTGCCTTCCAGCCTGGGTGATAAGAGTGAAACTCCATCTCGAAAAAAAAAAAAAAGTAGTTACAATGTAGGGAAATGAGTCCCTTAGAATGGGTGAGTTGTGGACAAGTTAACAGTCACCTGGCTTCTGGCCCTGGCTTAGACATCATGTTTTCTGAGAAGACTTCTCTGCCCCTCAACTCTTTACTGGGGGTCCTCTGTGTGCTATCACTGCTCCTGTGCGAACGTAGTACTTGGGCTCTGGTGTCAGAACAGGCCTGGGCTGAGTCTACTTCCATCTCTTACTAACTCTATGACTTTGGCTGAGTTCTTTAACTTCCCCATGCCTCAGTTTCCTCATCTGTAATACACAGATAAGTAACAGTACCCACCTCATAGGATGCAGAGATAAAGCACATTAGGTGTTTTGAATAGCAAGTGGTGAGCAGTTGATAGATGCTAGCGGATGAGGAGGCTGGTCTGTCTCTTCCAGGAGCAGAGCCAATTACAATGTTTACCTTTTTAATTTTATCCCAGTGCCTAGAACAGTGCCTGATTCCACATTATTGGCTCTTAATTGATGAGCATACTTAAAGCTACAGGTTACCAAGTGAGCAGTTGTGCCAGGTGTCTTCAGGATCACGGCTCCATCTGGTGCTTACAAAAACTTTCTGAGATCGGTGTTGCTGCCATCCCCATTTTACAGAGCAAGAAACTGGTACATGGCAAAGTTAAAGAACCCACCAAAGGTCCCACAGCCAATTCTTGGTGGAGCTGGAATTTGAATCTGGGCCAGTTGACCCTCAAGCCCGTGCTCGGTAGCAACAGTGCTTCCCGGCTGCAGCCTGAACTCTCTACTTTCTGTCTCTTCCCACCCTTCCCACCTTGGGCCCACCATCGGCTGTTCTCCTTGACAGCCAGCTCTGAACATGTTTTCTGCTTCAAAACCATCAGTGATTCTAGAACGTCTGGCTTGGAATTCATAGTCCTCTAATGTGGTCCAGCCCATATTCCTGGTTCTCTTCCTCCTCCCTGGAGCCCCTGGCCACCCTCTCCTGCCTCCTAGGGGAGAAAGACAGTAGCACACCTGCTTTGGCTTCTGAGAACTTGAGGGCACACCCTGGTCCCCAGTAAACTGTGAGAGATTCCTGTGGGCACACCCATCCTCAACTCCCCTTTGATGTCCTCAATGCCCAGCGTGGTGCCTGCCACATAGTAGGTGCTCAGTAAATCTTTATCGAAACAAACTGGTTTGAAATGGTGCCTGAGAGAAATGCACTGCAATGACCAGGCATCAGTTGATTTCTTTTACCTACTCATAAATTATCCTTTCACAAAAGGAGAGCTCTTTCTAAGAGGCCGGAGCAGAAACACCCAACTGCATATGTGTCCAAAGCCACTCAAGGTTATCTGCTAAGGGCTTATGCCAAGACGCTACATTAGGATTGCATGGTACAATACCTTCCCTGTTGAATTTCTTTTCATTTAGGGAACATAGCCTGTTGCTCAAAGTAGCTGAGATACGGTCCTCAAATTTGCAGCATGTTACACTTTGGTACTTGCAAAGCTTCAGTAGGAAATCACTGGAGGAAACCCACTTCTTCTGGAGGGAAGCTGGTTCTACATTCTCCACTGTTAGAAGTTACATAGTATTACTATGTTAGTCATGAAAAATGATAGTGGGATTAGGTTTTGTAGCAGATATCATAACCAGGGATTTGGTAAATGCCCAGAACCTGCTCCAGAATGAAGCCTCCTTATCACATGAAGTTCCTGGAGAGGAAGTAACACAAGGAACAATGCCAGATGGAAAAAAGACATCAAGTTTTAGACCCAAAACCGTATGCAAGGGATAACATTAATAACCACAGACACTGGTTATGTACTTATTCCGCCAGGCACTGGGCTTCATGCTCATTATCTCATTCGAAACTACAAGCACGCTAGGAGATAGATGCTTTCATTATCTCCATTTCTGAGAGGGGAAAAAAAGAGAACCAGATTATGCAAACTAACCACAGTCATATAACTTTTAAGTTACTGCAAATTTTGCTCTTATCCAAACACTGATATACTAGTCAGTGGAAGTAATGCTATCTGCAGTGATATGGTTTGGCTGTGTCTCCACTCAAATCTCATCTTGAATTGTAGCTCCCATAATTCCCAAGTGTTGTGGGAGGGACCCAGTGGGAGATAACCGAGTCATGGGTGTGATTTCCCCCCATACTGTTCTTGTGGTAGTCAATGAATCTCATGAGATCTGATGGTTTTCTAAGGAGTTTCCCCTTTCACTTGGCTCTCATTCTCTCTTGCCTGCTACCACATAAGTCGTGCCTTTTGCCTTCCACCATGATTGTGAGGCCCCCCCTAGCCATGTGGAACTGTGAGTTCATTAAACCTCTTTTTCTTTATAAATTATCCAGTCTCAGGCATGTCTTTATCAGCAGCATGAAAAAGACTAATACGTGCAGTAACATAAAACCTGAACTCTTGTTCACTGAACGCAATACCTTTTATTTTTTGCATTGTCATTCAAAGTAGCTGCTCTGATCAAGAGGTCTTCCATGTGGTCCTTCCAGGTCCTAGGCTTCTTCCATCTTGTGGCTTTGCCCTCCCCTCAGTCTCAATGGCTCTCTCCATTCAGTAGCAGAAAGGGAAAGAACATGGATTATGTGTGGGAGGACTTTGTAAGTCAGTCCTGGAGGAGGTATCCAAGGACTGGTGTGCTGGTAAATGGTTAACAACCAGCTCTCCTGAGAAAAATCTGATCTGTAGCATTTGCCAATTCTCATGATGTAAATGTTCCACCCTGTTCAATTTCAAGCCAACAACGTCACAACCAGCTCACAAAATTCCTGAAAATTTAACATCCAGCTCTTGGAGCCACTGTGAGCCAAATCTACTGCATCACTGCATCACAGTCAACCACGTTCCCTGACTAAAATGCAGCCACAAGGTCATAGCTGCAAGTGGAGCTGGGAAGAGTCAACTGGGGGCTTGAGCAGGAGGAAAAAGAAACAGGTTCAGGTGAATCTATAGCAGCCTCTGCCACATCTGGAAGAGAGGACTGGTCCTAATGCCTGAACTTGTTAGCCTCAGCAGCTTCAAGTCAAAAGTCAATACTGCAGACTTACTGGAGCTTAGGGATTAACCAGAAAAATGCCAATACCCAAGAAGGAGTTCATTGATCTAAGGGAACCTCAGCATCCAGGACAGTCACCCAGCTCAATTGCCTGATAGGAAGAAGAGAGTGATGCCAGAGAGAAAGCAAAAAAGCAGACAGTAGACCAGCTGACACGTGGGGCCCATAGATGTGGGACCTTTTCCTATAGTCAGGTCAGCCCATAGGAGAGAAAGGAAGAAAGGAGGTCACATTTACGTGCTGATTTATCCACTTAGTGTCTCCAGCTGAAAAACACAGCCCTGTCAGTGTCAATGAAAACTGAACAGTCCCAGTGGATTATCTATGAGAAACCAGGGGGAGGCACCACCTTTACCTCCCTTCAACATAAAACTCACCACTGAGCTGCAAAGAGTAGTTAGCTGACAGCATCCAGCTGCAGCATGTTCAGGATAGAGAACGTGCTCTTCCCAGCCAATGATGAGCACTGCAAGGGTACTCAGGGCCATTCCTTCCCACTATGGCACGTCTTCAAAGCGCAGCCTGTTCCCAGGCTCCCTGATGATTTTGTCAGGCCAGTTTCATAGTCCAAGGTGTTTTGCACAC
The DNA here is from genome assembly GCA_004027835.1 of Alouatta palliata. NCBI lineage: Eukaryota > Metazoa > Chordata > Mammalia > Primates > Atelidae > Alouatta > Alouatta palliata. The sequence goes on along the minus strand of PVKV010004088.1, from coordinate 118,858 downwards.
TCCTGCTTCCTCTCCTTTATTCTTCATCACACCCCACTCCAATAAAAGTTTTAAATTATTAACTTGGCATTAGCACCTGCTTCTAGTGTGAATGCACCAGCACAGGGCGTTAAAGGGACAGAAAATGAGGACCTCATTTACCCTGGGTCCTGCAGCCACCAGGACTCCCAAACCATGGGGCTGTGTGCAAAAGTGAGAGCCATGGGCTCTTCTGTGGAATGGATCCAAGGCCACTGAGGAGCATAAACTTCATGCATATTTAATACCATCTTAGTTTGAGTTCCCCTGAGAGGAGAATTTGAGTTAACAACTTGGCTGCAGATGGTTTTTTTTTTGGCGGGAGGAACAACAGACCACAGGAGTGGGGGAAAAGGCAGAGTGAGACAAGGAAGGAGAAAATGCCAGTAAATAGGATGTTATAGGGCTGGTTACCAGTGTGGGAAACTGAGCCTCAGTCCCACTGAGAAGCTTCTGAACTGTTCCTTCTAAGGATAAAAGGCTGGAGCATGTGGCCACCAATTCTTGTTTTCCGTTTTGGGGGATGCTTTGGGGCTACTAACTTCCTATACTTCCAAGCTCACTGGCTTGTGCAATGAATTCCCACAGCTTCAATAAAATGGAAAGAAATAGGGAGCCAAGGCAGACACTTGAGCTAGAGCATAGTCGGCATGCATTAATAATGCCCCTCAAGCTGAGGGATACCGCATGGGTCATCAAAAGGAGCTGCTGCAAATAATATCCACAAAAGCTCCTTTGTCATTTCAAGAGGAAGGAGGGCCATTATAGTGCCTTGAGGAGATGAAATTCTCAATTCGCACTTGACAATAACAGGAGGACCAGAATTTAAGTTTGGTTAGAAAGAACCGGAGCGTGGGTGGATGTTCCCATCACAGCTCATGGGAAGCCCTATGCTTAGAACATCACCTTCTCTTTGCATCTGTTCACTCTTTTACTCAGCAGAGATTTTGGAGCGCTATTCTGCCCCAAGCCTTGCCAAGGTACTAGAGAGTATGTTAACTGGGTCCTCTGGGAAGCAGGTGCTGATGCCAAGTTAATAATTTAAAATGTTTATTGGAGTGGGGTGTGATGAAGAATAAAGGAGAGGAAGCAGGAGTGTGCAAAACACCTTGGACCATGAAGCTGACGTGACAAAATCATCAGGGAGCCCCGGTTCAGGCTGCCCATTGAAGATAGTTCTTGTTGGGAAGGAATGGCCCTGAGTACCCTTGCAGTGCTCATTATTGGCTGGGAAGAGCATGATCTCTTTCCTGAAGGTGCTGCAACCGGATGCTGTCAGCCAACTGTACTCTTTTCAGCTCAATGGTGAGTTTGATGTTGAAGGGAGGTGAAAGTGGTGCCCCTCCCTGGCTTCCACAGACAAACTTGGCTACCACCCTCATGTTTTGGTTCATGCTCCATTTCACAGAGCTGGGTCTAAGGTCCTTGAGAGAACAAGGACCTTGAATTTTGCTACTTTACTATCTCTCACACTATCTAATTCTGTGGTAGCTAGGTGACCTTGAATTTGTAACTCACAAACTTAGCACATATCTACTAGGCACATACCCTGTGATAGATACTGTGATGAGTGCTGGCATTAGATACAAAGATCACACAGATTTTAACCTTGTCTTCAAGGTGCCATCAGCCTAGAATTGCAGAGAAGATATGTTTAAACTGTAATAAATAATAAGAGGTAAAGAGGGAGACATGATGATGGTGGTGGTGGTTGATAATGATAATGATGGTGATGGTGATGATGGTGATGAGGATGATGGTGATGGTGGTGCTGGTGCTGGTGGTGATGGTGTGTGAATCGTAGAGAAAAACAGACTCAAGTTCAGAGGAAGAAAATACTACCTTTAGCTCCATTTGCTGTGGAACTTATTCTTGAAGGCCAAGTTACTCTTGAACATTTGAAGATGAGACAAATGGCATTCCCAGGTGAAAAGAGCAACACAAACAAAGGCTCAAAATTGGAATAAGCAGAATTCTACAGAGAACAGAGAAAATGAGTTCTCTGGAGCATTAGATGCAGTGGAGAAGGTAGCACAAAGTAAAACAAAAAGTTGGAGCCAGATGTTAGCAAACATTGAATGCTATCATAGTGAACCTGGGCTCAGCTCAGTTTGGAAGGGGGAAGAATTGATCGATTTTAAACAAGACAATGGTTTGATTGAGTTATATCATAGGAACATAACTCTGGCCTAAGTGTGAAGAACACTTCAGATTGAAGTGATAGAGATCAGGCCCAGGAAGGTAAACTGGTGCAGAACTCAGGCTGAGATGAGAGGCACTGGGCATGTAGACCAGCACCAGAATGGAGAACACTGAGGGAAGCATCGGAAACACGTGGTAGCCTGTTGACTGGTACTCCGGTCACCTGCTAGACAGCATCATCCCTTTCTGCTACTATTCGGTAACGTTGGGTTGTTCCTGACCTGATGTTTTGGGTTTTTAATCTGGAAATTTTCTCAAAGTATAGACTCTTAAATTCCAGCCTTGGATGATTTGTACTAGAGTTTATACTTTGTGATCTAAGTGAGTTGCCTTCAATTGGTTGGACGCTATCAATGTACACAAATGTGACATCATCTTGATAGCCAGCCTCAACTTCTAAAATATTTATGAAGCATGACATGGGCCCTTATTCACCCTCTACACATTATCTGAACAATAATATTATGCAAAGCCTTGCATTTGATGCTGCTGATTTTAGGTAAAACAGCCTAAAGAGAGAGAAAGAAAAGGAACACTATTCATTGTTGAGTATGTGCCTACCTATTTGCATATATTATCTCATTTAAAACTTGCAACAGCCCAGAGAGCTAGGTGTGACCAGCTTGATGTTAAAGACAGGCAAACTGAAGCAACAGAGTGTAAGTCATGTACCAAATTTCACAGTTAGTGAATGGCAGAGCTAGGACTTGAATCAGCATTGTCTGGTCCAAAGGCTTTGGACTTTGGACTCATGTTGCTAAACAACTCCACCAGTTGCTCCTTGGGGTGAAAGGTGGGCATAGACTGACCTCACAGGACTATGGGCACACACGCATTTTGGGAAAGAACCCAGTACCTCAATGGCTATGGACTGAATGTTTGTGTCTGCTGCAACCCTCACAGCAAATTCAGATGTTGAAACCCTAATTTGCTAATCCTCAATCTGAAAAGATGGGACTTTTAGGGAGTTAATTAGGTTTAGATAAGGTCATGAGGATGGGATCCTCATGAGAGATTAGTGCCTTATAAAAAAGACCCCAGAGAGCTAGCTAGCCCCCTTTCACCATGTGAAGACAGACCAAGAGGTTTCCATCTGTGAGGAACAGGCCCTCACTGGACACCGAATCTGCCTGTGCCTTGATCTTTGACTTCCCAGACTCCAGAACTGTGAAAAGTGAGTGTTAATTGTTTAACTCACCTAGTCTATGGTATTGTTTTTTTGTTATATCGGCCTAAACTAAGGCACAAGTGCACATATCTCTTTCATCACTTGTCATTTTAGAATTCCAGCTGATGTTCCTTACTGTACCCAGAAAATACACACAGCAGTTTCCCATGGAATTTCATACAGACCCTCAGTGAGCCCTCCCCCAATACTGAAGACAGCTTCCTCTGAGACTATGGGATTTATTGATTCCTTTATTCATTCATCCAACATGTATGGAATACCAGCTGTGTGCCAGGTGCCATGCTAGGTTTACACGCTCCAGAGAGATGCCAGTGGCATGGTCTCTAGCCATGAGAAAAAGGTAATTTGTAGTGTAGTTGGAGAGGCAGGTATGTAACTATCCTGTTACCTGAGATGCTTTATTTCATTTAGGATAAGATAGAAAATCATGAGATCCTTCCTAGAAGAGCTGAACTTGAAGAATGAGTAGGATTTTGTCATGGGATTAAAGGTGGAAGATGTTTGAGTGAAAGGAAACATTAACTGTAAAGGTACCGAAGTGAGAAGGAGAACAAGGCTGTCCTCAGCCCCAGGGAAAACTATTCCCACAGATGCCGGGATACATATTCTCATCTCTTTCTCTTTCAGACCTGATGTTTTGGGGCTTATTTCAAAATTTCCTCAAAGTATGTTTTTGTTTTGTTTTGTTTTGTTTTGTTTTAATTCCAGGTTCACATGATTTGTCCCAATGTTGACATTTTTGATCTAAGTGAGCTGCCTTCCATTGGTTGGACACCATCAATGTTCATCAATGTGCCATCATCTTGACAGCCAGCCTCAACTTCTAAAATATTGATGAAGCCTGACATGGGCCCTTATTTACACACTAAAATATTTAACTACCAAAGATGAACAAGACCCACGAAGAGTGGGCTGCAGCCCTGGGTTCAAACTGGCTCCGTTTTGCACCAAAGCACTCTTAAAACCAGCTCTTTTGTTAGAAATCAAATATGAATATAAAGGGCGAATAATCCCTTGGTAAGTTTGAGTGCCTGAGAAGTTCCGTAGAAATCCCCAAGAGGAGATTTTGGTGCAGCAGTGACTATGTAGGCTCAGCTCTTTCCACCAAGTTCGGAGTGACAGGTGCTGGCTCAGAGCATGGGCTCTGGAACCAGGCTGCCCGGGTTTTCACACAACCCTCACTTACTTGCTGTGCTAAATGTCTGCTGTTTGCCCCTCTAGATTACTCTACACTTCACACTCTGCTCTGTGCTCCAACAGGCTGAACTCTATGGGCTGCAGCAACAAACACCTTGCACCCATGGCTTCCAGTTGTTCAACCAATGGAAAGCTCTGGCAACCCCTGTCAGAAATTAGGAAAAAACAGGCTGAGAAATGAGTTTTCCCAGCTCCCTGTCACCCTGCTGGATCACAAGGGGCTCAACTAAAGGCCACGTCTCCTCTCAGGTGGACTGTCCACTCTCTAGGCTCTGGTAACTACTCCCTCCTCTCACTCCTTCAGACCGAGCAGTGGCCTCAGCCTCCTGAGTTGCTAGCCCCAGGGTACCACACCATCACTTGTTGCTTGCCCTAAACCCTGATCATACATTTGCATTAAGTTTAAACTTATAAAATTACTATTTTTGAAAGTAAAAAGTCAACAAGTATTGCCAGCCTCATCTGTTTCAATCTCATATATTGTTCTTGTATTAAACCTGCTTTAATTTTTATGTGTTACTTATTTTCTAACACAACCTTAACTAATATGAAAGGTATGTGACTAGTTAACTGACCTCATTTTGTCTCAGTTTCCTCATCTAATAAGCTAATGTGCACAAGAATGGGGTGTAAAACAATGTCTGGCAAGGAATACATGCTCAGAAGGTGTTGTGGGAAGAGACATTCATTTGAGATAGAAGAATCAGAGGAATGGGTTCGTGGCTTAATGATAGACTGGGCAGAAAGAAGGTGACATCCTCTGAAGTACTCAGTGGAGAATATAAATAATTTACATTTATATACATTATTCTACTGCTCAGAAAATATATGCGTATGTTCTATTTTAACCACTTACTTAAAAATCTATTAGATGTCTACTATATTACTGCCAGACACTATAAAATATAACAGAGAGCCCATCAGGGACCCTCATACCCCATCCTCATCTCCTGGAAAGACACAGGCAAGCAGGCTGAAAATTGCATTACAGAGTAATAAGAAGTGCAATGGTGAGAAAAGTCAAAGATGACACAGGGAGAACTGACCACAGATTTGGGGAGCTAGAGGATGGCTTCCCACAGAAGGAAATGTTTTCTCTTTGACTTGAGGGAGAAGTAGGAATTATCCAGACACAGGGTCCAGATGATAGAATAGATTCCCAAGAAAGGGAACAGCATGCAAGAAAGCTAAGACATGAGAGAGTGTGGAAAATACAAGGAAGTAAAAGAAGTTGAGTGTGGCTGGTGCAGTTTCTTGGTGCCTACGTCAGTCCCTGGTACACAATAGGTGCTCAATGATAATGAAGAAACAGGAATTAAAGGCACATCTCTAATACACTCACACAAGGAAGACAATATTCTCTGAGAGGAGTGCTTTGTCTCCCCAAGTGTTCATTGGACTTTATTGCTTACCTCAGAGAAGGGGCAGCTCCTTGTACTTGTTGGGTAGCCCCCTTCCTGCCCACCTAATCACTGATTTTTCCTTTATCAGAATTCAGAAACAAAGATGCAGGTCTCTGGAGCATCTCTGGAGCTCAGGAGGCAAGAGAAAAAGGATAGCAAACAACTGGAGGCCAAGTCTTTGGAGGAGATCCTTTGAAGGCAATTCACTCATTCATCCACTTACTCACTTACTTGTTGATTTATTGATTCACTAATTCAACAGATGCTAGTGGAGTGCCTGCCATATACGCTGGTACCTAGCCAGTGCCACATCAATAAATGGTATAGATACATGACCCTTTCTCATGGCGAGCTACATCTGTGAGGATAAGCCCAGTGCTTAGGCAGAATGGCCAGGTAGGGACAGAAGGAGACAACCAGTGCAGACTCTTGCAGACTCTTGTCTTTGGCTCTGACAGCTAAGGGTAGGTTACTATGGGAGAGGCTTTTGGTCAGGGAGCCAGGGAGAAATCTACAACTGGATTCCTAGGGCAACATAAAGCATCATTTTCTAATGTAAAAAAGCAAGGAATCTGAGGTCAAAAGATTTGATTTAACTCTGAGTTCCCTATTTACTCACTTTGTGACTCAGAATATGTTGCTTCTAGTTCTCTTTTACGTGAAAAACGGGAATAATCACACACCCCTTGCTGGGTAGTTGTGAGAATTAAATAGGATTAAGTGTGAAAAGTGTATGGCACGTAGAAGTCATTCCATAAATTGTACTTTTTACCATTATGGAAACAGAGTTTTAATTTCACTTCCATTGACCACAAGCCCTTGTTCCAGTTTGGTGACTGGAAGGAGCTCTCCATGGTGCTGATCTATTTTGTAGCATCTGGGAGTCTGTCCTTTATTAAGAAGAAAGAAATTTATCAAGAAAAGTGAACAGACACTTTTCAAAAGAGGACATATATGAGGCCAACAAACATATGAAAAAATGCTCATCGTCACTGGTCATTAGAGAAATGCAAATCAAAACCACACTGAGATATCATCTCACACCAGTTAGAATGGCAATCATTAAAAAATCGGGAGACAACAGATGCTGGAGAGGATGTGGAGAAATAGGAACACTCTTACACAGTTGGTTGGAGTGTAAATTAGTTCAACCATTGTGGAAGACAGTGTGGTGATTTCTGAAGGATCTAGAAATAGAAATGCCATTTGACCCAGCAATCCCACTATTGGGTATATACCCAAAGAACTATAAATAGTTCTACTATAAAGACACATGTACACGTATGTTCATTGCAGCCCTGTGTACAATAGCAAAGACCTGGAACCAACCCAAATGCCCACCAATGATAGACTGGACAAAGAAAACGTGGTACATTTCAAAGCCTCCTTTATATTCCTGGAAGCCATCTGTCTTCCTGGTTCTGCTTCTTGGGCTGGCTCTGCACTTGCTTGCCGTCTGACTTGCACTAAAATCACTTCCCATCTCTAAGCCTCATCTCCTCTTCTATAAGTTGGTGATTATGACCATGGGCCTAATTCCCTCTGAAGGTGGTAGTGAGAGGCAAAGGAAATTCTGAATGTGTTTGGCAAACTGTAAAGTCTTCTTCTAGATAGCCTATCACTGTCACTGTCATTCTCCTCAGTAGCATAGAGGAGAAAGGATCATCAGAAGGCCCATATTAACATATGTTACAATCTCAAAACCAGGGAAGATTTTTCTCATTATCTCAGATGTCACTTGCTATAAAGCATGCCCCCTCAATCAGTTTGTACCAATCACACTGTTGTGGTTCATATCCCTCCAAATAAGCCGATATTCCAGAGGTGTGGTCTCCAAAATGTAGACACCCAAATCAAGCCACTGAGAGGTTGGGAGAAAATGTAAATTCCTATATAGACAATAAGCATGCTTATTGTCTATATAACTGTTGCTGCAATGGGAAACGTACGCCATGTATGAATAACATTTACACGTGTAATACAAAGAAAGGATGCAGAGCATAGTGGCCAAGAGCACAGACTACTGGGGTTCTCACCCTCTCTCTGCCATGTACTTACTTTGCCAACTTGTGTAATCTCTCTGTGCCTGTTTTTGTTTTTTGTAAAATAGCCATAATAGATGACTACTTTACCAAGTTGCTGTAAGAATTAATTAAGTCTTACACTAGATAAAGGGATGTAAAAAAAGAATGAAGTTTATAAATGTAAAACGTCAGGGCAGAATTCGAGGCACAGTAAGTGGGGCATGTGCATGAGATTGGGGCAGGGACTAGTTTAGGCTTTATGATTTTTCCCATATTATTCTCTTGCCCCGAAATATCCCTCCTTTGTGTCACTTGGCTCAGGTGTCACCTTTTTCAGAAAGCCTTTCCCTCTTGCCCCTGAGCCACCCCAGGTGAGACAAGGGGTCCCTGTGGACATGCGCAGCCCCACGTTATGCTGTACTGTGGCTTGCCTGTTTCTGGGTTATCCGTGCCTTCTCCTTCCTGACAGTGCAACCCTTGGGACAGACAAGACCTTCCAGGCACCCTGGTTTCCTCAGCTCCTGTCACAGGGCCTGCCACACAGTAAATGCCTCTGGTACATCGTAGTTAAAATAAACTGAATTTATCTGAGTTAGAAAGAAATTTGCCTTCAATTCCAAAGTGACTTGTCAGCACAGCCCATGCACATAGGAGGAAAATGCCACATAGAAAGTTACCAGAATTTTACCCTCTTCTTTCCCCACCACCAACCTCCTGTGGAAGAGGCAGCTGAGGTTTTTTTCTCTAAAGAGAAATTAATTCTGCCAAGAAATAAATCCCCAATGAGCTTCCCAAGCAGACCATTAGCGAACCACGGTTACCAACTGGCAGGAGTTTCTTCCTCTGGGAGTCCCACTGAGTCACTGCTGAATTCTTTTCTCCTGCGCAGCAGTTTGCCTGAGCCTGAGGGATGGCCAGCAATTACAGGAGAGTAAATATTTCAGCAGCACAGAGTCAGACTTCTCAACAGCCAACAGGAAACCGTTTCTCTTTCCTTTAAACAGTTTATTAAAATACAAAGTTAAACCCAGCAAGGGAATACATTTTTCTGCCACCTCCTCCAATTAACAAGCTATTTCTATGCTGAAGATTTTCTTCCTCTAGTAAAACCTCTGCATAAACTGTGGGTAGAGTGCTTTCCCCTCAGGGGACCATGGGGATTCTGAACTTGGAATCAATTAGATTCCAATCCCAACTCTCCCACGATTTAGCTGTGTGACCTTAGGCAAATCACTTTTCAACTGCCTGAATTCAAGTTCAAGATGTGGGGAAGCAACACTGACCTGCTTGCTGCAGGGAGGCTGCTGTGAGATGGTAAAGCATATGGACATGGTTAACTGGAGAGCTAGTGCACTGAAGGCAATTGGCGAACTTTGCTGCTACCCAAAAGCCACTCCTCCTCCCTTCTTCTCATCCTCTATCTTCTCTGTAGAGTCCCCACTTTTTTCAGGCTCTGGATGGCTATGGATGAGAGGAAGTATGACCTTCCCAGCCCCAAGGCATGAATCCTGAATCATACATGTCAGTATGATAAACCTATTTCTCTGCCAGGACTGGTTTAAGAAGGGATATAGGGCAAAATTTATTGGCCAGTGAGACATGAAGGGAAATCTGTTGTGGAGCTTCTGGAAAGGGTGTCTTCACTTCTCAAGGGGATATCTCAAGAGGAATGATGTAAATGTGGTTTGATGTTTTGTATTACTAAAGTTTGGTGTCTATCTGTGATGTCTGGAAATGCTGCAGCCATCTTGTGACTATGAGGAAATATGCCTGGGAATAAAAGCAACTATACAGAAATGACAGAGCATAAAGACGGAAAGGACTAGGGGCCCTGATGATGCCTGAGTGTCTGAGTTAAACAACACTGATTCCACTCTGCTTTTGGATCCACTCCAATTTCTGGTTATGTAAAATGATTCCTTTGTTATTTAAGCCACTTTTAATGGAGCCATCTATTACATGCAATTGAAATCATCCTAATAAGAATGCCAACCAAGAATGAAATATCAGACTCGGGGCACATTTTATCATGGAAATGTCACCTCTCTACCTACTATCCAGTGGCCAGCAAATCACTAATGAACACCATGAACATCTATTATACATGCATAGCTTACATGTCTACAATGGAATATAAAGTAAAATAAAGAAAAATACCAGGACACCTTTCCTCTCAAAAGAGAAATGAACTTCAAGAAAACAACACCCACCTGCCATTTTATTTATTTGTTTGTTATGAGACAAGGTCTTGCTCTGTTGCCCAGGCTGCAGTATGGTGATGCAACCATGGCTCACTGCAGCCTCAGCTTCCTGGGCTCAAGCTATCCTTCCCACCTCAGCTTCCTAGATAGCTGAGACTAAAGGCATGCACCATCATACCCAGCTAATTTTTTAATTTTTTGACAACACCATTATGTCAGGGCTGGTCTTGAACTCCTAGGCTCAAGGGATCCTCTTGCCTCAGCCTCCCAAGGTGCTGGAATTACAGGCGTGAACCATTACACTTCACTTAAGCCATTTTATATCTAAGATACAAATCACAGAGATAGTGATGATGGTGATGAGAAAGAGGATGGTATTTGTGCCCATGGGGATTTTAAGTTGCAGACAACAGGGTCTACTCTATCTGGTTGTAATGGAAGAAAAATTTATAAAGATTGTTAGGAGCTTGCAGAATCTCCAAAGGCCCAGAGACTGGGGCCTGGAGATCACATGCCCAGGAACAACTTCCAAATCACCCCTTTGTGCTGCTCACAGCTCACTCAGATCTCACGGCCTCTGGCTACAGGCCCTGCAGATGCCAAGCCCAGGACACAGCTGCCACATCCTTGGGCTCTGGTGGCGCTGAGATCCGAATGCTGCCCCTGCCTTATCCTTCATCGTCCTCAACAAGAAAGGATTCCATGTTTTTCTTTCTTCCTAATCAAGGCCTTGCATGGATGCCTCTGATGGCCTGCATCTAGGCAACATTCTCAGAAATGGCTGGGAAATTGACTTCTGGATTTTACTTGAAGAAGAGAGACTTAAACATGTGGGAATTTCCTCAAATATAGGGAAAAAGTGTTCAGAAATGTTAAGTGATATGACAAGGGTTCATTATACCATCTATTCAGAACTTTGATTTAGCTGGAAAACTTTTGGACAAGCTGACAGTGGGTTGGGGGAGGTTATGTACCAACTTTAGGGGTATTAAGGGTTGGGTCACCAAACTAAAAAGCTGAAGATGCAGGTTCATATCTTAGCTCCACCACCAACCAGCTGGGACCAAGCAACTGCCTGGACTATTAATGATTACCTGATGAGCACCCTTGAGGCTCAAAGGAGTCAGCCTTCTGCATCTGGGGCTGCAAACTCTCATGCTCCCTGTCGAGGGCTCGGAGACAGGGAAGCCGAGTCTCACTCCCGCCTTATTGGCCAATTGGCTGAGTGACCTTGAAAATGTCATTCCTGGGCCTTAGTCTCCAGACTTTTTAAATAGTGCTTTGAGCTGATTGTGTCTAGGGGTCCTTCCTACTCCATTTCTTGTCCCTAAAATGATGTCACATCTGATGACTCTTTAGAGCCTCTGGTTTCTGTAGCAATAATTCCCTATTTAGTGTTGTTTCCTTTTGTAGGACTCACCAAAATACAGCTTGCCCTAGAAAATTTGATTCTCAGACATTCGTAAACTTGCACCAAATATTTCCCAAACTTAAAGTGACCAAGAAGTGTTTTGCAAACAGAGCACCACGTCAACACCTTCTAATAATACAACAATCTCTCCCCAAAGACATGCCACTGACCTGTGGCTGGCAGCTGCCTGCCGAATCATCCACCCTCAGAAGACAGATGGCTTGGCCTTGAAGGCCAGCCTTGGCCAGCCTGAGCATGATGCACCATTCACTTCAGCATGTCCAGGGATGCTCTCCACACTGGCTCCAGGCGACTTCTTTATCTTTCACCCTAGGAAACCCAAGCCCTGTAAACACAGCAGTCTGTGTCTCTGGAGAACCCAACTCCCAGCCTTTCACAGACATATCACAAAGACTGACATCTCCATTCCCACGCTGTGGAGAGAGCACAGACTGCACAGACTCTACCCGCCACATCCATCTGGTGGCTGGACCGTGTTTGACTCAGCTTCCTGTCTCTGAAGACTCTAAGAGGAGAGAGCATTCTGTTGATTCCAGCCACTGGAAGTAAACATCTTTATATGACTGATATGGTTAGGCTTTGTGTCCCTCACCCATATCTCATCTTGAATTATAATCCCCATAATCCCCATGTGACAAGGGAGAGACCAGATGGAGGTAATTGGATCATGGGGGCAGTTTCCCATATGCTATTCTTATGATAGTGAGTTCTCATAAGATCTGATGGTTTTATAAGTGCTTGGTAGTTCCTCCTACATTCATTTTTCTTCCTGCCACCTTCTAAAACAGGTGACTTGCTTCCCCTTCACCTTCTGCCATGAGTGTAAGTTTTCTGAGGCTTCCCCAGCCATGCTGAACTGTGAGTCAGTTAAACTTGTTTTCTCTATAAATTACTCAGTCTCAGACAGTTCTTTATAGCAATGTGAAAATGAACTAATACAGCAAATTGGTACCACAAAGCATGGCATACTGCTATAAACATACCCAGAAATGTGGGAGCAACTTTGGAACTACATAACAGGCAGTGGTTGGAACAGTTTGGAGGACTCAGAAGACGAAAGATGTGGGAAAGTTTGGAACTTCCTGGAGACTTGTTTAATTGCTTTAACCAAAATGCTGATAGTGACATAAACAATGAAGTCCAGGCTGAGGTGGTCTCAGGTGGAGATGAGGAGCTGCTTGTTGGGAACTGGAATAAAGGTGATCTTGTTATGCTTTAGCAAAGAGGCTAGTGACATTTTGCCGCTGCCCTACAGATTTGTGGAAATTTGCGCTTGAAGAGAGATGGTTTAGAATATTTGGTGGAAGAAATTTCTAAGCAGCAAAGCATTCAAGAGGTGACCTGGGTGCTCTTAAAAGTATTCTGTTTTATGGATTTCCAAAAAGATGGTTTGGAATTGGAACTTACGTTTAAAGGGGAAGCAGGGCATAGCAGTTCAGAAAATTTGCAGCCTGACAATGTGATAGAAAAGAAAAACCCATTTTCTGGGGAGAAAGTCAAGCCAGCTGCAGAAAATCGCATAAATAATGAGGAGTCAAACGTTAATTTCCAAAACAATGGGGAAAATGTCTCCAGGGCATGTCAGAGGGTCTTTACAACAGCCCCTCCCATCACAGGCCCTGAAGCCTAGGACAAAAAAATGGTTTCCTGGGCTGGGCCCAGTGTCTTGCTACTTTGTGCAGTCTTGGGACTTGGTGACCTGCATCCCAGCCATGGCTAAAAGGAGCCAATGTACAACTCAGGTTGTTGCTTCAGAGGGTGCAAGCTCCAGGCCTTGGCAGCTTACATGTGGTCTTGGGCCTGCAGGTGCATGGAAGTCAAGAATTGGTGTTTGGGAACCTCTGCCTAGATTTCAGACAGTATGTGGAAATGCCTGGATGTCCAGGCAGAAGTTTGCTCCATAGGCGGAGTCCTCAGGGGAAACTCTGCTGGAGTAGTGCAGAAGGAAGTGTGGGATCAGAGCCCAAAACAGAGTCCCCCACTGGGGAACTTGCCTAATGGAGCTGTGAGAAGAGGGTCACCATCCTCTAGACCTCAGAATGGTAGATCAATTGACAGTTTGCACCATACACCTAGAAAAGCCACAGACACTCAACGCCTGCCTACAAACACAGCTGGAAGAGGGGCTGTATCCTGCAAAGACACAGGGGTGGGGAAGTCCAAGGCCATGAGAAGCCACCTCTTGCATCACCATAATCTGGATATGAGACATGGAGTCAAAGGAGATCATTTTGGAACTTTAAAAATTAATGACTGCCCAGCTGGGTTTCAGACTGGCATGGAACATGTAGCCCATTTGTTTTGGCTAATTTCTCCCATTTGGAATAGGAACATTTACCCATAGCCTGTGCCACCATTTTATCTTGGAAGAAACAAACTTGCTTTTTATTTTACAGGCTCCTAGGCAGAAGGGACTTGCTTTGTCTCAGATGAGATTTTGGGTTTGGACTTTGGGTTAATGCTAGAATGAATTAAGACTTTAGAGGACTGTTGGGAAGGCATGACTGGTTTTGAAATGTGAAAGGGACATGAGACTTGGGAGGGACCAGGGACAGAATAATATGGTTAGGCTTTGTAATCCCACCCAATTCTCATCTCGAATTATAATCCCCATAATTTCCATGTGTCAAGGGAGAAACACAGTGGAGGTAACTGGATCATGGAGGCAGTTTTCCCCATGTGATAGCGAGTGAGTTCTCATGAGATCTGACGGTTTTATAAGTGTTTGGCAGTTCCTCCCGTGTTTATTCTTCCTGCCACATTCTGAAGAAGGTGGTTTGCTTCCACTTCATCTTCTGCCATGATTGTAAATTTCCTGAGACCTCCCAAGCCATGTGGACCTGTGAGTCAATTATATCTCTTTCCTTTATAAATCACCCAGTCTCAGGCAGTTCTTTATAGCAGTGTAAAAAAAAAGACTAACACAATGACACAGGTTTAGGGAATCCCCTCCTGAAAGTGTCACCTAAGAAAAAAAGAAGCATAATCATCGTATCTTCCCACCAACATATGCCAGGTTTCGTCATGGCTACTTGGCAGAGAGATTCAGTGCCACTGCTTTGCAGCCAGAGGGACCTGACTATTGTTCCTAACTCGTTATGATGCCCTTGGATGCAGCTCTTACCCTATCTGAGGTTCAGTTTCCCCATTTGTACAATGGGCCTAATTCTCTGTGTCAATGGCAGCCTTGAGGAGGATCAAATGTCCCAGTGTAGAAAGGGCTGAGCAAGGGACCTACCTCATAGAAGCTACTCAGCAGCTACTGCCATTGTAGAAATTGACTGGCACTTGCCAGTCATAAAGCAGGCTCAACCAGTTTTCTGACAAAGGGATGGATTTTCTTACAGTTTTAAAGGTGAGTTTTGCTCTCCAAGACTCCCTTCTGTTGGGCCCTTCTTTCCCCTCTACCTCCTCCTCTCTCTCCTTTACAGAAAGAAAGCCAGTCATTTTTTAAAACAAGCAGGAAGAAAAATGCCACTCTTGGCATCCTCTGGGTGCCTTTCCTACTTGCTGCCATTGCCATGGTAACCTAAAGCCATTTGCCTGCCTCTTTCAGCTGTGCCTTCTCCCCGGAAAGCTGGGTGTGCGGCTGGTCTTTTCCCTGCCCGCTAAAAGCCACGTTTAGAGTTCCTCAATCTATTTTTAAATTTCCCAACAACTCCCCATCCTCCCTGTTTTTTCTGCCTCTTACACTTGAGAGGGAGAAAGGACCATGGCAAGCAGCTGCCCGTTGGCATTCACTCCACAGATGTTTACAGCAGACCTCCTGTGTGCAGACACTGTGACAGAAATTGGTCAGTGCTGGAGTGCACGAAGAGAACCCATCATTTCATACTGGGGAAACTGAGGCCCCGTGATGGGAGGAGAGCCTGTCTCAGAGCCCTGTGTTTTGGTGCCCAGGTGAGTGCTGGATCTTGTTGTCATTAGCCTTTGCCAATGACCAGCCTCATGTGGACCCCAAGTTTTCCATCAGCAAGTGCAATGAAACCATGGAGCCACAGGCGGAGCTGGCCAGTTTTCCAAGATTCCTCTTTCCCCTGGTGCAGCTGCGGGGGTTAAGGCCCAGACCTCCTTATGAATGTCCTTTTAGCACAGCTAAGGCAGGCTTTTCCCCACCATGGCCCCAAACACTACAGCAGACTTCCAGGAGTATGTGGAAGCTCCTGCTTCTTCATCCTGCCTGGCTTCTTATCATGGGCAGAGCTGGAGAGAGTGTGGCTGCAGCTAGCTTTGCTCCACTTACCTGCCAGCTACATCTGCAAGCTGACGTCACCTGAGCAACCACTATTCCACCCCCCACCCTCACCCTGGCATTTTCTACTTATTAAAACACACATGCCATCTCCACTCCTGCACCATTAAGAGGTTTGCTCGGCAGCACAGACTTGGAAAAGGGAGGGATGGAGGGAGGGAGTCCACACACTGTAGAAATAAATTAATGTGGAATGAAACAGCAGTCCTGGCTCCCATAAGATGGCTGGTCTGAGAGGCAGATAGATACTAAAAGGCTCTCATTACTTAATAAGGAACACTTAAAATGAGCACCCATTGCTAAGGGCTCACCCTTAAAACAGGGAATATGACAAAGACTGCACGAAGACCAACTGTGGGTCAGCACTCCATCCTCATCATCATAACCATGACCACATGTGAGCAGTACTTACTGTGTACTTGACCACACTCACTAAATCTAGTTCTCATTTATACATCCATTATACTCTTGCCATCTCCACCCTCTGCTTCCTTCTCTAACTTTCTTCTCCCCACAGGCAATCCCGTTCTATTCTTTTTGTTGATTCTTTTCAGAGTCACCATATCTATAGATAATCTATTTATTAGGATGACTGACTTGGAGGCTTTCTCTATTGACTTCCTACTATGGAATGTAATGCTCTTTTCTTAGCTCTTATACCCACCATAGACACTTCCTGCCTTTATTCTCCCAACAGGGTTATGTGGTCGTATTATTTAGATCAGCAGCTTTGCATGATCCTGACTATGTGAATGTTCTACCTAGATGAGCCATGGTGTGTGGTGTGGTGGCCACAAAATGCAACACTCCAGTATCTTCCTGCAGGGAGCGTAATAGACTAAGAGCCCAGCTGCTGCCTCTCTGGGCCTGTCATTACCTTCACACCAAGGCCACATCCCTGTGGCCCAGTGACTGAGCGCAGGTCTATTCCTGCATGACTGCAACTTCTCCAGTGGCCTCTTGGGCTGGAGACTCCCCTGTTGTCCTGGCTGCTCCTTTCTGGGAACTGCACTGCAGCCTGGGCTGTCGCCACCCCATCTTCTTCCCTTCCCTCCCTCCTGCACAGGGGTCAGCCCTGCACTGAGGTCTAAAGGCACCACTGTCTCTGTCTAGGCCCTCCCACTAGATCCTTCAAAGGTGTTTCCCTGAATCCATCTCTCCAACATCTAATCCCATCTTAGTGTCCTTCTCATCAAACCTTTACTCATATATCTGGAGTCAATCATTGTCCCTCCCTAATACCCTGTTTGTTTATTTTTTTATTTGTTTGTTCATACCAGATTTATTTATGATAGCTAAAAACTGAAAATAAATAAATGGATAAATTAATAGTAGCATATTTAAACATCAGAGTAGTACTCAGAAAAAGAAAAGGCTGAACTACTCATATAACATTATTAATAAATCTCAAAGTAATTATGCAAAACAAGTAAAACCAGAAAATATGAAGAGTAAACACTTTATTATTCCAATCATATAAAATTCCAGAAAAGGCAAACATATCTATTATAGGGTAAAATAAATAAATGGTTACCTGGAGCGCTGGGAAGGATGGTGAGAGGGATTATAAAAGCACATGGTTTCACAGATTCATCTGTATGTCAAAATCTGTTCAATTGTGCATGTCACATATGTGCAGTTTATGACATGTAAATTGTACCGTAATAAAGCTTTTAAAATTGGTTCAAGATAAAAATCTACATAGCTCACTCTCAGATTGTTTGTTTCTTTTTTATGTGCTTATCACTAATTCTATTCTGGATTCTCGTGGTATGTAAATCTCTTCCCAGTGTGTGCAGACACACTAGGCAGTCTCTCATTTGCATTGCATCTTACAGAAACTTCTCTGACCTCCTCTAATCTGGGCTGGCCCTCTCCACTTGCTGTGCAGCGGACCTGTTGGGATTTTCTTTACCATCATTCAGGAGTCTTCCTCTGTTGCGCCCCATTTCCTGTTTTTCATGCCTGGATCTCCTTTGACTCACCCTCACCTTGGTGTAGTACATCCTCCCGTAGCTTCCCACTGACAGGTGGGATTACGCCTGTAATCTCAGCACTTTGAAAGGTCGAGGTGGGCAGATCACTTGAACCCAGGAGTTCGAGACCAGCCCAGGCAAAATAGTAACATCTTGTCTCAACAAAACACAAACAATTAATAAATATCAAAGACAGACATAAATTCTAAACCTGTCTTTCATCTATCCTTACACTTTTGCAAGACTCTGGCTAGACACAAAATTCTAGATGGAATCATTTTCCTTCAGAGTTTGGAAGGCTCTGTCTTCCTGTCTTTTGTGTCATGCTGTGCTGGAGTTCACAAGCCTTTGCTCCCCTTGGGAAGGAGATGGGATTCCTCCTTGCCCCCTGCATCCTGAAAGCTCATGGACATGTGCCTGGTGTGGGTGGGTCTGTTGTCCTCTCTTGCCCTGTGCTTGGTGAGTCTTTGCAGATCAGCAACCTGGCTCCTTCGATTCCAGGAAAGCAACCTGAATTCTTTAGGGCTGAATTCCTCCTTTCTCTTTCTTCTCTTTTCCTTCTTTTCAGCTGCTTTTACTTGGATGTTGAATGTCCTAATCTGGTCCTCACATCTTCTCATCATTTAACTCCCACTTTCTCAGCTCTTTGTCTCTCAGTCTACTTTCCATGCGATTTCTCAATTTTATCCTGCTACTTTTCTTGTCTTTTTTTGAGACAGGGTCTCACTTTGCCACCTGGGCTGGAGTGTGGTGGCATAATCACTGCTCATTGCAGCGTCGACCTCCCAAGCTCAGGTCATTCTCTCACCTCAACCTCCCAAGTAGCTGGGACTACAGGCATACACCACCAGGCCTGGCTAATTTTTTTGTTTTTTGTAGAGACAAGGTCTTGCTGTGTTGCCCAGGCTGGTCTCAAGCTCTTGGGCTCAAGCCATCTGCCCACCTCAACCTCTCGAAGCGCTGGGATTACAGGCATAAGCCACTGTTCCTGGCCTATCTTGCTATCTTTTGACTGATTTTTAAATTTTCTGCCATCATTTTTCTTAATTTTCAAGATTTTTTTTTGGTCTTGGAATAGTCCATTTTACAGCATATTCTTCCTTTTAAACCATTCTCTGCAAAAGAATATATTAATAATATTGTTAAGAATACTAAGAATAGTTTACAGGAAGTTCACTCTACTTGTATACTGTTTCTTTCAAGTGGCCTTTTTTATTTTTATTTTTTTGAGTGTGGTGGCATGATCTCGGCTCACTGCAACCTCTGCTTCCCAGCCTGCCTCAGCCTCCTGAGTAGCTGGGACTACAGGCATGTGCCACCACTCTGGCTAATTTTTGTGTAATTTCAGTAGAGATGGGTTTCACCATGTTGGTCAGGCTGGTCTCATACTCCTAACCTTAAATAATCTGTCACCTCGGCCTCCCAAAGTGCTAGGACTACAGTCAAGTGGCTTTTTGTTTGTTTTGATAGCTTTGCTTGTTTGTTTGATAGCTTTTTTTTTTTTTTTTGATAGTGTTAAGTGTATTTCCAAAATGTCTCAGCTGATCAGTAGCATTTACAACTGGTCATTGAGAAGGTTACTAGAAATCTGGGCAAGGTGGCTGGGGGAGGTTGTTATCTGTAGTTATGTTGGATGATCTGACTATTTCCTTGGGAAATTCCAGATCTTGGTATCTTTGACACTTTTCTGAGATAGTTAAATTTCCTGGAAAAGACTCCTAATCTCTTTCTGGATGTCAATAGATTGTGCAGAATTCATTGTCCATGTAAGCATTTTCAACATTTAGCAGAGTCCTGCCCTCTCCCAGAGCAGACCCTATTTACAATCCCCTCCTCTATACAAAAAAATTATTCCCAGTAATAATCATGTAAGAATCAACATTAATCACGTTTTTATTTCTTCTTTAGTTTTAACACAACCTATTAACATAACAGATGGATAAGTTTTCATTTTAATTATATTATGCAGATTCAGTAAAGTATTTTATGTAAGAACTAAAACCTGCACTCGCCAAACCAAAGTGCTGCACTCAGTCCACACTCTGATTTACTGATTTAAGTTTTAAGCATTCATGAAGTTCCAAGCAGTCACACAGAATGCCAAGGATGAAATAACTCAAATTCTACTTCTTTGTCTTTGCAGTCACAACCTCTCATTGTTGCAATCTTCTTTACAAATGGAGGAATATGCAGCACCCCCGGGATGGGACCCAGGTCATAACCAAAGAAGCTGGACAAGATCTGAAGTGTTAGCCACCTTCTCTCAACCAAATGCACGTGCTGAGTCCTCATATGCTGGGGTTTTGCAAATAACTTCCATGTAGAATAAAATGCTTATTAAAGGGTAAGAAATAAAATGCGCTCCTTTAAAGCTTACATCTATATGTATTTTTTATTTTTTGAAACAGTGTTTTGCTCTGTCACTCAGGCTGGAGTGCAGTGGTCCAAACACGGTTCACTGCAGCCCCAAACCCCTCGTCTCTAGTGATTCTCTCACCTCAGCCTCCTGAGCAGTTGGGACTATAGACATGCGTCACCAATTTTTTTTTGTAGAAATGGAGTCTCACTATGTTGACTAACTCCTAGACTCAAGCAATCCTCCCACCTTAGCCTCTCAAAGTGGTGGCATTACAGATGTGAGTGTGGCCAGCTGGCATCTATATTATTGAAATTCAACAGTAACCACACATTTATTTAGAATATAGAGCAATAAAAGATATTTTCCAGGGAGTGTAGGAAGTAGAAAAGTTCCTCTTCAAAGGTTTATAAGTGTTAGAAATAATAGTTTGTTTTAGAGACTTTCTTCAAAGCCTTTTTGCTTTTTGCTAATAACTCTTTGTTATCCTATGTAGCTGTTAGACATGCTCACAGGCACGTAGTACATTCTATATCCGTGTACTTTAACCAAGACATGTGTGCTGGATGTGCTCACAGGTATGTTCCAGCTCGCAGCCTATGCCCTTTCCTTATTTGGACTTTCTTTTTGTTCTCCATTGCTTTTACCTGTTTAAAAAAAGTTTTAAGTTATCAGCCAATTAGGTTTTAGTTTAGATTGTGAGATATGGTTCCAACCAATGGAGATCAGACACAACAGTAAGGACAACCCAGATGTGTATAGGATAAATATGTCTGCTTTTCCTTTGTTTGTTGTACTCTTGAGGCAAGATAGCTAGCAAAAGTACCCTTCCTGCAGGAAGTAAAAATTGCCTTGCTGAAAGATCCTTTGTCTCAGTGCTAATTTTTTTTTTTTTTTTTTTTTTTTTTTGCAGCATCAAGCATCTGTTTCCAACACAGAGGATCCTTTATCACAACATTGTTTAGAATTACCAGCATGTGGTGATAATTTAAAAATTGGCTTTTTTATTGTTGTAAAAATGTACATAACATAAAACTTATCATTATGAACATTTCCTTTTTTGGAGATGAAATTTTGCTCTGATGTTCAGACTGGAGTGCAGTGGTGCTGTCATAGCTCACTGCAACCCCAAATTCCTGGGCACAAGTGATCCTCCTGCCTCAGCCTCCTGAGTAGCTGGGACTACAGGCACATGCCACCACTTTCAGCTAATATTTTTATTTTTTGTAGAGACAGGGTCTTCCTTTGTTTCTCTGACTGGTTTCAAACCCCTGGTGTCTAGTGATCCTCCCAACTCTGCTTCTCAAAGTTCTGGGATTACGGATATTTTAACCATTTTTAAGTGTACACTTCAGTGACTCTAAGTACATTCATACTGTGGTGAATCACCACCATGAATCTCCAGAACTTTTCCATCATTCCAAACAAAACTCTGTACCCATTTATACACTAACTCCCCCTTCTCCCCTCCCCCCAGCTCCGGATAACCACCTTTCCACTTTCTGTCTCTACAATTTTGACTAGGTATCTCACAGAAGTGGAATTTTATACTATCTGTCCTTTTGCGACTGGCTTATTTCACTTAACATAATGTCTCCAAGGTTCATCCATGTAGTAGCATGTGTCAGGATATCCTTCCTTTTTAAGGCTGAATAATAACCCATTGTATATGCATACCACATTTTATTTATGGACACTTGGGTTGTTCCCATTCCTGGCTATTGTGATAACCACTACTATGCACATAGGTATACAAATATCTCTCTGGGTCCCTGCTTCTTCTTCTTTTGGGTATACACCCAAAAGTAGAATTACTATACCATATAGTAATCCTATGTTTAATTGTTTGAGGAGTCACCATGTTGTTTTCCACAGCAATTGCAGCATTTTACATTCCCGCCAGAGAGGCACAAGGATTCTGATTTCTCCATATCCTTGCCAACATTTGTCATTTTCTGTATTTTTTAAATAATAGCCAGCCTAATGAGTGTGAAGCAACAGACTGACTTTTTCAGCAGCTGTATAATTTTTGTGAAGTTCTCTACAGACAACACGTGCCTTTGCTACCTGCACCCAAGACAGACTCTTCCACCATCTGCTCTTTGTATGTCTCTGGCCTCCAGGGTGTAGCATTTTCCAGCATTGTACCCTTGGCATCCCAAGTCCAGAGCCTCCCTCTTTATCTTCTCCAGGGAATAAGGCTCACACCCTCTGCTAGAGTGGGAAAAGGTCATGCCCAGTAGCATGAAGTGGCAGAGGAAGCTGGAAGTCTGCTTCTTGAACTTTCAACCAATCCATCTGTTTCGAGCCCCAAATCACTTCCACTCCCAAAACTACCATGCCACCAGGTCCGGAAACTTTAAGGCGTTTGGTGTTGCTCATCCATTGCCTCTCAGCTCCATTTTGACTTAGTGTTTAATGTCTCCAACCTGCTCAGTCAGTTACCATGCAACCATCTGCTTTCCAGGCTGCAATTGCAGATTCCAGATCTACTGCTCCCTCCTCTCCTTCTCTCTTTGGCTTTAAAGGTCTACGCCTTCTTAAGAATTCCTTTGTTGTCATTTGGATGGGGTTTCAGGAAGGAATAAAGCTAAAAACGTGTGTTCAATCTTTCATCTTCAAAAAGCCTCAACTAAACTTTAATATGCATTATTTTACTTACATTGTACTATTATAAATGAAGTTAAACATGAGGATCTGAGCTATGGTGGAGGTGGAGGGGCATGTGGAGGCTCAAGGAGGGCCCCCAATGCAGCAAAGGGTGTCACTGAAAACTCCTCAAGGAGGTAACATGTGAACACACGAACTGAGCTGTGAAGGTGGAGTAACAGTTTGATTCATTTTACACCTGCGCTAAGAACACAGGCATAAAGTTTTAATAATGCATTGTCCATCCACCCAGACTAACACTCAGCTGCTCTCACCATGTGCCAGACCCCACGAAAATGCTGGTGAGTCCTCAGCACATCCAACCTTGTGTCCTCGGCTCTCTGAAACTGCCTCACCCGGAAGCAATCTGTTTCTATGATCAGGCATCACCTCACCCTGCTTCTAAATGCTGGTGAATCTCCCAGCCTCACCTAAATGTCCAAGCAGCCTGTGTGTAACCCCAACCTTAGTTAAATGGTTGGAAAATCTCTCCCTCCTTCTCCAAGAATGGAAGGTTACATAAAGGTCGTGCAGAAGAACTTGGATGAAACAGAGAGATGGTGCAGAATTCATTGTCGATGACAGCCAAGCCCGGGACAGATAATCCTAGAGAAAGCATCAGAACTGACTTGAATCTCTGCCCACAGAGAGGGGATCCAGAATTCAGAGTGTGACCTTGAACAAAATTTCAGTCTGCTCCTGGACTGAATACCAACAGCACATAATTAATTGGAAATGAGGTCCTTATGAGTGACAGGTTGGCAGTGATTAATTATCTTAGTATTTGCTCTGGGTTCTGAGGATATGCAAAGTATTAAAGAGGGGTTTTGGAAACAGTGACTTGTTTGTTTTCTGTCCCCTAGTTGTTTGCTAAATGATTCACCATAATTACATGTAACATCTCCCTACTGCCCCAGGTAATACTTGCATAATATGGAAACAAAACTGAAATTTCTAAAGTACAAACCCAGCAAGGGCTGAAGGGTGGGCTGAGAAGTTCCAAAAGGCATCCCGTATGGGACCCACTAATCCAAGGCTCCAATCTTGTACATGGCCCAGATTTGTAGACACCTGAACTGTAGCTCACGCACAGCTGTGGAGCAGTATTGTTCCACAGCAGGATATCAAGGGGGTGATTAAGAGGCAGGCAGATGACGCTGGGGTTAGGCAGGGAGTTAACCTCAGTGCCACCAGGAGACTGGGGTTCTAAAACTACGGTTGCCACTTTGTGTGTAGGAAAATAATCTGAAGTACAGAGATTCAGAATGAGCCGTCGTGGGTCTTCCTAAGCTGAATGTTCTGATGTAGTCCCAGCAACCTCAGCTGCAGGACCTCAGGCTTCCCTGCACAAACAAGAGAAATAAGTCCAGGACCTGCCCTGCTCTTCCTATAGGCAAGGGGAAAGCTATCACCTCTCACTCACCCTCCATCGTCCACCTCTTGCCCATCCCAGCCACTGCTTGGCTAAGGAGAGATCAGCTGATCGGGGTGGGGTGTATCAGGGAGCATCGAGATAGATGTTAGGGCTTCCAGATTCCCAGAAACGCCCATCCTGATGTCAGCACTCCTTTACCAGACAGTACCAAGGACAGCGACTATTACTTCTGGTTCTGGAAAACACAACTCAAAGGTTCAAAGATATGAAATCCAGGAGGGCCTGAGAGGTGGTGAAGTCTAGTCTGTCCCCTTACAGGGAAGTACACAAGCCCAGTGATCAGAAGGTATTTTCCAGCACGAAGCTAAGCCCAGGTACTCAGGACAGGCAGGATCTGATGGTTCACACTGCGTGCTATGCCTGGGATGCTGCCACGCTGCCTGGACTCTGGGCTCCTTGGAGGAAGGGGCTGGACATAACTGTGTCCTCACAACCTAGTCCAGGGCCCAGCACACAGGAGGTGCTCAGTGTACATAGGTTTAACTTATTCATAAATCCAAATGCTCCCAGGCACATCCCACAGGCCCAGGCCAAGGAACACCTCCCCTGGGGAGACCACCCTGTCATCGTGGATAAAGTGCCTGCAGCTTAGAGCTGGTATCACCATTTCACATGAGCAAACCTTCTGTGTGTTATTGCTGCTTTTTCCCCCAACTATATAAATTGTCTCCTCAATAAAACTGAGAATTATGAATTCATATTCTCTGAATCTTTAATAATGCCTGGCACAGATATTTGTAGGATACCCACATGAAATACTATCCCAGTAGAGAGAGGTAGAGAAGAGGAGGAGACAGTTAGAGGGACAGAGACTTACAGAGGCGGAGACATTTTTAAAGAAGCAAGAACACGATGCATCACTGAGTCACCACTATTGTTCAGTGGCCCCCAAAGCCCAAGAGGACCCTTTGAGCAGGTAGGGATCACCGGCGAGATTTAAGACTGTGCTTCCTTTAGTTCAATCCAGAGGAGAAAAATAAACATTATGACTCACTGTTGGTTTAAAATGAGCTTCCCTACTCCCAAACCCAAAACACAAAACAAGCATGGATTCTCTTCATCTTCCCTCCAGCGTACACTCTGGGCAACACCTTTGCATGCACACATTAGTCACTGACTGTCACTTCCCCGTCGTGGGGAAGCATGCTGCTCAGTAAGGCTTCACAACAGGAAGCTTACATCAGATTTGCAGAGTCAGGCGAGGGACTGTGAGGCCAGGCCCCTAGGCCTCCCCTGCAGACCAGCTACTTGGTAGAAACATGCAAATGTTGACAAACTGAAGGACGATAAAGTCAGGGAAGAGGAGCTGTCAGCCACGTTGAAGAGACACCTGCCTAGATGGTCAAATAAGGATCTTCAGGCTCCAGAGAGGAAGTGTGGCTTTGTAACATGCTGATCTGATTGTATCTGGCTACTATTGAAGACCACCATGGCTCTACTTTGCTCACAAAGGCTGCTTAACCCGAATAGCAAGGCATCAAGGTTGGGGTCATTCCATGAATGTGGTCTTTGCTTCTACCTGCCATTTGCTCTAGCACCACCCACTGCTCAGCTAGGTATACACAACGTGGCCCTCTAGGGGGACCTGTCCCTCCGAGGAATGCCTTTCTACCCTCCCCTGCCCCATTCCTGCAATTAGCTGGGGACTCCCAGGCATCTTTCAGGACCCCAGGCTGAGCCAGCTGTCACTCCTCTGTGCCCCAGAGGTGGGCCCTCTGTGGCTCTCCATGGGCTCCTGTATTACAGTGACCTTTTTACTCCCACCACTACACTGTGAATTCTTGAAGACAGAGTCTGTGTGGTGGAACTGGCTGACTGCCAAATACCCCCGCCATTCCCCAGGCCCCCCACTATACAGCAGAATGAGACCGGAGAAGCAGACTCCAGTCTGGAGATGGTGATGTGTTAGTCCAAACTATTGTGGTAACGTCATCCCCTTGGGCAGTGGCTGGTCCTGAGCCCAGGGCTAAGCCAATCAGTGCATGGCGTTCCTCTGGAGATGCTGTTGGTCAGGGGCAATAGAGGCACAAGAGTGCCCCAATCAGAAGGAAGATCGGGCTTTGCCTGTAGAGTTGGTGAGGAAGAACTCTCTTTTTTCTCAATTGGCCATGAACAAGGAATTCTCTTTTCTCCACATTGGCCCAGTGGCTCCATGACCATGAGGGAATGCAGCCCCAGCGTGTGTTCAGCATTGTGGATGCCAGAAGAGAGGATGGGAGAACCTGCATCCTTGTTGACCGTAGAGCCTCTGGGTCCTCCAATTATCCTCTGAGTTTCTGACACTGCTAAGAAGTGCATTTCCAGTATAAGCCAGTCAGGACTGAGTTATCTGTCACTCACAGTTGAAACTCCAGAACTGATATAATGGGTCTCTGTCACCATTGTCTGTCTGTGCTCAGAAGCACGAGGGAAACGGTAGATGCTTGAATATGAGAGTGTCAGCATTGGATGCTCAATTCCTGTTGCTGATTAGGAAAGGAATCAGTGAGGAGTAGGAGAGAAGCTTGCTGAGGGCAGTCAGGCCGTCAACTACCAGTCTGGGATGGATTAAAAACAGGTAGTGACAACCAACTATGCAGATTCCACAGTGGAGCCAGCACCTACCCTGGGCCTCTGTGACTCCAGTGTCTGGCTTATCTGTACCATCTCTCCTACCTGGTGTCCCCAGACCCAAAGAGGGCATTACTGGATGTATTGTGTATTCCATATTCAAGGTATTTTATCAGAAAAAGCTTTAAAGGTGCATTTTAATACTGGTCAAACAATATTATTTTATATTCTTTCCTTTCACATCAGCATCACATAAAAATATAAATAAACTCTTTATCTTAATACAGCAACCAGTCATATCTCTCCAGGGCCTCTGACGATCAGTATCAATGTGTCAACGTTGTTTTGCTGTCTTTGTAACCCATATATATTCCTGCTTGCTATGGTTTTTTAGTTCACTCCTTCATTGACAGGTAGCAAAGTAGCAGAAGACCTTGTCTGTGTAATCATGATATTTATCAATTCAATTACCTGCACCCCATTCCATCACACCAGTAGCTTGAATTTGCAGCCTCCAGTGGTTGGGTCTGAGAACTGTATCTGCTTTCACTGGAATAGTCACTGGAGTAATACAGCTTGTATTGTACTTGTAAACAGTGACTGTCCTTGAGTTGCTAACAGCCAGTGGGTAGAAGGCAAAGTAGGGGTCCCGGGTCTCCACCGCTTATCAGTTTCAACCAGGGTGTGTTAGTTTGCAAGGGCCTTAAACTCACTCAAGCTGCCATGAGCCAGAAATTCAGTAGGGACAGAGCAAAATATCTGGGAACCACAAAACATCCAGGCTTCATGGAACTGCTAGGAACCATCTCTACAGTTTTTCTATTCACCCTGTCTCTGTCTCTGTGTCTCTGTCTCTTTGTGTCTCTCTGCCTCAGATAAAGCTCCACAACCACCAGGCCTTGAATCCCCACTGATCTGATGGTCCAGAGCTCATCAACAACCAGCCCAGGGCTGAAATTCACAGAGGACTGTGCATGTCTGTGGCCAGTGGGGGCTGGGGGAAGGGTGTCATGTGCCATAACCTATACGTTGACTTCTGTCTCTTCAGCCAGGACTAAAGGTGAGCAGCTTTCAGAGAAAGGGGTTCTGGGGGAGGGAAGCCACATGCCCACCCTCCACTCCAGCACTTCTACTATTAATATATCACAGAAAAGCATTTTATAACTTTTAAAATCCCCTTGAATGCAGATTTTTCTTTAAAGGCAGGCCTCCTGTATTTGAATCTGGTTCCACCACCCACTGCTCTCTGATTTTGGGTAGTGAGCTCTTGTGAGAGAGCAGGTTGTTTGAAAGCATTCGGCACCTCCCCCACCTCTTTCCTGCTCCTGCTCCGTCCATGTGACATACTGGCTTCACTTTACTTTCCATCGTGATTCTGAGCTTCCTGAGGCCTCCCCAGGAGCAGATGCCAACGTCATGCTTCCTGTACAGCCTGCAGAGCCATAAGCCAATTAAAATCCTTTTCTTTATAAACCACCCAGCCTCAGGTATTTGTTTATAGCAATGTAAAAACAGTCTAATACACCAGGACTTCTGAGAATCAACCTGTCAGGTGCAGAGAACTGCCGCAAATGCCAGATTAGTCTTTCTGAACTTAGAGATAAGCAGGAGATCCAACATCAGTGTCTCCAGGCACCTGCCCTCCACATCGTCCGTGGTGAGTGCCCTCTGCAAGAGGCATCTCTAAATCTGCTTGTTATGCTTGGGTGCTGCATCAGGTATTCTTAGTACTTTTATCCATGTTTGGTAATTAGACAATTCAACAAACAAAACTCTACTTGCTACTTTACAGAAAGATGAAAACTTATTTTTTCATATTTTATGTCTCCTCCAGAAGCTCTGGTGGAGAATGGAGACCTCAGGAAAAAATGGGACTGATTTTGCTGCAGGCACCCAGGGGACCCTGACCACCATGAGGAACACTTTGCTCAGAATGTGACCTGTTCCCTCCCTCTCAAGGCAAAGCACAGCCCTGGCCCTGGCCCTGCAGTGTCCTGACAGCACAGACAGCAGCTGGTCTAGCCCACACACCACAGCTTATGGAAGCTGAGGCCTGGAGAGGGAATATGGATTGTCGTGGGTTGAGTGGTGCCCTCCCTGCAAAATGATTTGTCCACCTGGAACCTGTGAATGTGACTTTATTGGGAAAAAAATCTTTGAAGATGTGATTAAGGATCTTGAGATGTGACCATCCACCTAAATCCAATATTAAATGTCCCTAGAAGAGAAGTCACAGAGGAGGGGAGTGACACTGAGGGGAAAGCCATGTAAAGAAAGAGACGGAGGCTGGGCATGGTGGCTCACACCTGTAATCCCAGCACTTTGGGAGGCTGAAGTGGGCAGATCATGAGGTCAGGAGTTCAGGACCACCGTGGCCAACATAGCGAAACCCCATCTCTACTAAAAATACAAAAAATTAGCAGGACACGGTGGCAGGCACCTGTAACCTCAGCTACTTGGGAAGCTGAGGCAAGAGAATTGCTTGAACCTAGAAGGAAGTTGCAATGAGCCAAGATCGCACCATTGCACTCCAGCCTGGGTAGCAGAGTGAGACTTTGTCTCAAAAAAAAAAAAAAAAAAAGAGAGAGAGAGAGAGAGAGAGAGGTTAGAGTCTTCAAGCCAAGGAAGGCCAGGGACTGCCCACAGCCACCAGAAGCTGGAGAGACATGGGGGGTCCAATCCCTCCAGGCTGCAAGGAGGAACCAGCCCTGCTGACTCCTTGATTTTGAACTTCCAGTCTCCTGAACAGTAGAGAATGTGCTTCTGTTGTTTGAGGTCATTCAATTTGTGAATTAGGAGACCAATACAAGGATCTAGTCAGCAAACAGCTGTGACCACCTCCTGTCCTTTGTGCCAGGGGCTGGCAATTCCAACTGACCAAAGCAAGGGCCTGACCACAAAAAGTGCTCAAATTAGGGTTGTGAGCCAGATGCAAGAGTGACAGAACAAGAGCCCTGGGGCTTGGTCCAACCCAGAGGGCCTAGGAGGGCTTCTAAGAGGAGGTGATGCCTGGGCAGGAAGAGAATTCCACGCAAAGATGCTAAAAGCCAAAGCAAGATATCTGAGAGAGCTGCAGACTACTTGGTGTTGCTAAAAATTAAAGTCCATTGCATCAGGAATCAATGGGAGAAGTGATGGGAGACAGGGCATAACCAAATCCCTTCTTCAGCACAGCTTACCGTGGCTGAGGATGGGACATGGATGACCCTCATGGGCAGATCCATCCAGAGCACTACAGGGAAGAGATTGTTGCTCCTGGCTTCCTTTCTGTAATGCAGACATTACAGAAGGAGGTGGTTGTCATGTCACCAGACCAGCATCTAGCCCACAGGTTGTCTGCCCCATGCCCATGACCCCCATGCTGTCTAAGCTTCATGAGACTAGCAAACCCAGGGTCCCATTGTTCACTCCTTACTTAATGCAGATACTCATCCAGGGTTTGTAGAATGGATGAGCAATTTCTGAGGATTAAGCAGTATGCTACTTTAAATACTTCTCAATGCCTATATGTTAGTGCGAATTGCTTGTTCATTATTACCTATAACAAGTTCCTCACGAGAACTTTGAAACTAGCCTGACATGACAAGGTAATCTGGAAGAAGAAGACTTTAGTATGGGCTCCTAGACTTTGGGACAGTGTTTCCCCAAACCTGGTCTGTAGACCCTCTGCATCAGAACCTCCTGACGCCAGCCAGGAGGCACACATTCAAGCACTGGCCCTGGCCTTCTAACTCAGACTCTCAGTGAGTAGGACCTGGGTTCTGGCATATTGAACAGCCACCAGAATACACTGTGCATGCTGATGGTTCAGGACCTGACAGGAGAATCCTTAGAAAAGGGGAAGATAGCTTCTGGCTGCTGCTTCAGTTGGGCACTACCACCTTGGGAGGGCAGGCAAGCCCCAAACAGGAAATGGGCTGTTTGATCCCAGGATTGACCTCCACCAGGATGACAGTCATTGAAAAAAGGTAGAGTGGAAGACCTGCAGAGAGGGTGACTGCCCATCCTGGTCTGCTCAAGACTGAGGTCTTCCTGGAATGCAAAAGCTTCAGTGCCAAAGCCAGGAAGTTCCTGGGTAAGCCTAGTGGGGCTCTCTACCTGCCTTTACCGCAGCCTAGGATCTGGGAGCATCCCTGGGGCTCACCCTCACTCATCTGCAGAGAGAAAAGAGACCCTGGAGCCCTCCCACTTCCACTAGAGCCTTGGTATCCCCTGCCCTTCCGGGAGCTGATGAGTTTGATATGACAGCTGTACAGTGAGAGGATGAAGCTTACGAAGCAACTTTCACAGAGAAGTAAAAGGAACTGTAATGATTTTGACCCTGTAAACTTGGGAAGGAAGAGTCTGAACTATTTCCCTTGCAAACACCTTTCTCTTTCAAGATGTGGGCCCCGATACTTAAAGGGGCTTTAGGGGAGGAGAGAAAATTTTCAAGCACAAGCTCTTAACACAAAGTATTTGCCTTCCCCTCAGGGCAAAGGGCATGAGTGTGTGTGCATGCTCATAGGCACACACACATACAGACACCCACACACAGGCACACACACAGGCATTAGAGTTGATTAATCAACATCCACACTAAAGCTCCCCATCCTAGCTGCTTTTACTGTAACAGTTTCTTCAAACAATGGCTTTCCACTCCTAATACTAACAATTACAGCCATTATTTATGGAGTGCTCATTATGTGCTGGGCACTGATGTGTTTCCCATGCACTATGGCATTGCATTGCATTCTGGAACCATTCCATTTTGCAGATGAGAACCCCAAGGTACAGAAAGGTTAAATAACTCTCTCCAGTTCATACAGACGGCAGATGGTGAAGCAAGAATTCAAAGCCTGTGTTCTTCATGACTACACCAGTGGTTCTCTTGAGGGGGCCTCAGAATCACCTGGGGGTCTTGTGGAAACACAGATTGCTGGGTCCACTCCCAGAGATTCTGACTCAGTAGTCTGGGTAGGGTCAAGGAATTTGCATTTCTAACAAGTTCCCAGGTGATGCTGATGCTGCCGGTCCCGGGACCACACTTTGAGAACCAGTGCACAATACCATATTACCTTCATTAACCCAGAAGAGCTGCTAGGTAAGAGCAACAACAATAGTCAGTAATTCAAAATGAATGCTTGGCAGTCTTTATTAGGTTCCAGCCTGTATTCTAAGTGCTTTAAATACATTAGCTCATTTCATCCTCACACCCACACTCCATGATAGAGAGATGCTCAGTACCCTCATTTTACATATGAAGACATTGACAGCAGAGACATTGAGTAACTTGCCCAAGGCCCCACAGCCAATAAGTAATGAAGACAGGATGCCACCTGCCTGGTTCCATTTTAAATTGATCAATAATTACCTGTGGCGGATTCAGACCTGTCCTTAGTTGACTTGACTTGCCCCCACCCTTTTCCAACCTGTTACCTTATAGTGTCTCTGTTCTGGTGATTTTGTGTACTCAACACGCAGCTGCATTTCTTCCCTGGGCCAGCCCAGTCTCTGAAAACTGGAGTGTGCATGGCGTGGACTCAGGGGTTCCCTGTTTAAACAGAAAGATCCCTGTAATAATGGGGGATAGGGCATTAACTAGTAACTATGGAATAATTTGTCAGAAAAAAATCTCCCCAGAATAGTGATTCTTAACCTTTTGTGGGGGTACAGACTCTTCTGAGACCCTGATGTAAATAGTAACCCTCTTCCCAGGAAGATGCACATGTCCATATACACCCAGGATGCTGCATCCAATGCTAAGGCAGTTATGAATTGTCTGAAACCCGTTCATAGTCTGTGTGCCCCTAGGCAGGGCTCTGCCTCAGAAAGCAAAGAACAAAAAGCCAGGGCAGTGGTTTCCTCAAGTTCAGCCCCTTCTTCCATGAATGCAGCTTTCGTCATGTGGGTCACATGGTCTTAAAGTCTCCCTCTGCCTGCAAACAGTGTCTGACCCGTAGCCTGCCATGCAAGGTGCTCCTACCTGGGAAACAGCACCTCACTCCTGCAGCTTTACCTCAGGAGGATCTCAGGCTACCCTTGGGCCCCAAAGACAGTTAAATTTCCACTGGTCTTTGAAGTGTTCTGTTAAAAATGCAAATACTTCAGGAAGGGATCACTGACCACAGCTGGCCCTAATACAAATGCAAAATGTTATGAAATGTTATGAGCTTTAAGATCTTGAAGCTGATTATAAGGAGAAAAGAGGCACCTGCTTAATTCTAGTTGTCTTGGGCCTCTGTGAATGATACTGCAACAGACATCTTTGTCCATATTGAAACCACCTTTGCAAAGATTATGACAGCAAGGAAAGTCTAGCATGGTTAATTCTCTCTTGCTTCTAGTCTCAAAGGCTGGCTGTACTCGCTCATTCCTGGGCATAGGCCAACATAACTGTAGGAAAAATTTAGTTTATAGTTTAACTTTGAAGCAAGGAAGATCGTAGTCCCTCTCTAAAACTGATCCCCTCCTTGTTTGACACCTGAAACTGCTTTTATAAGACTAAGGAAAGCCACAAGATTATGATTATGGGAAGGGCTTGAGTTCTGCTAAAATGTAGGCATACTTTCTTTAATCCCTTACTGCTCTGGAGTCATGTAGCCAGAGGTCACAAGGTTTGTGACTTCCCCAATTGCTCCTATAAAAAAAATCACTATTGTAGAGCCTAAGATTGGCCTTTGGAGATGTTTTTCAGACTTCTGAATTCTGACAAACAACTGATCCCACCTGGACTTGTGACTCATGACTCAGCTGGTCCTGTGGTTCCACCCATAGGCAGGCTCAGCACATGAGGACCATTTTCCACATCCCTATGGTTGCATCCCCAACCAATCAGTAGCACCCATTCCTTAGTCCCCTGCCCACCAAACTATCCTAGAGAAACCCTAACCCCCAAATGTATGGGGAGAATGATTTGAGTAATAACTCCGTCTTCTGTGTGGCTGGTGTCGCATTAATTAAACTCTTTCTTTACTGCAATACCATGATCCAAGTGAATTGTTTTTGTCTGTGCAGCAGGCAGGAAGAACCTGCTGGGCAATTACAATATGAGAGTACCTGCCAGCAGTTTCATTTCTATGGAATATATCCCAGCAATGGGATTGCTAGGTCAAGGTTCATTTGAATTTTTAATGTTAACAGCTGTAGGCAGATTACTTTCCTGAAATGTTCTAACCATTCATACTTCCACTCATAGTGCAGGAGAGAGCTTTTTGGCCTACACGGCCTCTGGTAATATTTATCATTCTCTAAGATTTTTGTCAGGCTCTGGGGTAGAAAGTGATATACCATTGCAGATTTAATGCTTATGTAGTATTTAAGCTCTTTTCTTAACTGCTAGAGAATTTTAATATAATTCTTGGCCATTTGAATTTGCTGTTGTATACATTGCTTCTTCATACAGCCTGCCCTTTCTTCTCTTGTGTTGTTTGTTTTCACCAAATTTTAAAGCACTGAATACCTCATAGATATATGTGTACATATAAACATATATACATACATTTATATACACATAGTCATTGGTGCTGCCAGCATTCTTTCCAAACTCACCATTTGTCATTCTATTTCATTTGTGAGTGCTTTTGCCGTGTATATTTTCAAATTACAGTGGCTCATGCCTGTAATCCCTTTGGGAGGCCAAGGTGGGTGGATCATCTGAAGTCGGGAGTTCAAGACCAGCCTGACCAACATGGAGAAACCCCGTCTTTGCAAAAAATACAAAACTAGCCTAGCATAGTGGTGCATGCCTGTAATCCCAGGTACTTGGGAGGCTCAGGCAGGAGAATCGCTTGACCCCAGGAGGCAGAGGCTGTGGTGAGCCAAGATCGCTCCACTGCACTCCAGCCTGGGCAACAAGAGCGAGACTCCACCTCAAAAAAAAAAAAAAAAAATTATAGACCCAAATATGCCTACCTTTTCTTTTTTGACATCCAGGTTTCTTGTCTTGGTTCAGAAGGTTTTCTTTTACTCTGAATATACATATGGTTTATCTTGCAAATTTTTCATTTTTTAAGCCCAAGTCTGTAATCCATCTAAATTTTTTGGATGATGTAAAATAGTGATTCAATTTTGTTTCCTTCCAAAAAGAGAACCAGTTGTTCTGGCACCATGTGTTGAAGTATCCATTTTCCCAACCAAATTTAGCCACCATTTTTATCACATGAAAATCCTTATTAAGCAGGACCAATTTCTGCATGCTCTATTCTGTTCCACTGATCTGTTTAGTCCTATACCAGTGCCAGATTGATTGGGTTACTATGGCTTTTCCCAAAGTTCCAATGTTAGGTAAGATGAGTCATTCATTCTTCATCTATACCTTTGATATGTCCAGAGCATGGCCTACTTTCAGGCCCACACATGTTTGGTGTATGTGTGGGGAAAATTATCGGGCATTTATTTTCCATACAGATTTATATATTACTTTATTCAATAACTCATTTCAGAAAAATATTGCATTTGAAATTCTAATCAAAATTTTATTTCATTTACGTATTTATTTTGAGGTGAACTGACATTTTTATGATAAGACATGCTATTTTACAACTCACTATGTCCTTTCCTTTGATTAGCTCTATGTCAGTTCTAATTGTGCATACACATATATACAATATTGTATTTAACTGCATATTGCTGCTCACCATGTACACTCCCCTTCATCTCCCCATCTTTAGTCTATCTTTGGGTTCATTTCTCATGTGGTGAACATGATTGTCAAGTCCCTTTTCAGAAGGATCATGTGCTAGTGAAGGATAGCCTTGACTGAGTACGGGATTTGACATCTCCATCCTTTTTCACTCAGCTGTCTGTGGATGCAATTCTACCATCTTCAATCTTTTAGTTAATGCAGAGAAGTCTGATGTGAGTCTAATTATTTCTCCTTTGAAGGTAATTTTTTTCTGCCAGAAGCTCATAAAACTTTCTCTTTATTCTGGGAGTTCAGGGATTTACCAGGATATGTCTACATCTATGCCTTTTCTTATTAATACAGGCCTAGAACTTGGTATAACTTTTCCATCCACAGACTCTATTTGTTTCTTTGGCACAAGAAAGTGGTTTTCTGCTGTGTGTTTGTGGATTGTCCTTTCTCCATGTAACACTTTCTCATTTTCTGACATTCCTGTTGTTTACATATTAAGCCTCCTGCATCTCTCCTCCTGGTCTCTTATCTCATCTCTGCTGATTTCATAGTCATGTTGTTCTGAGATTTCAGATAGTTCATGTGCTTGGCCCTCTGAGCCACTGACTTAGGCCTCAACCATGACACCTCCTACTTGTTTGTTTAGCTCAGAGACTAGTCCCAAGAAATCTGTTTCTTACTATCACCCAAACATCTTTAGATGACTCTTATACTTTAAAATTCAAGTCGTCATTTGCTTCCCCCAGGCCCTCTGTTTTACTGAGCACTTGTTCTGCATATCATGGCTTCCTACCTTTGGACCCTCTAGATATGTTATGGTTTTTTTCACCTTTTTAGGGTGCTGGTTTAGTTTGATTATTAATATGTCCTCAGTGGAAGTGTCCACAGGTGAGAAAGTAGAGCTGGTGTGGACCAGGGTGTAGTCCCAGGCTCCCCTGCTGAAGCTCCTGGTTAACAGGGCCTCCCTGCTCTTAAGGCTTCCTGTGCTGTCCCAGCATCAAAGGAAGATAGAACTTAGCCCATTATTTCATTTACTTCTTCAGCAGTTGATGTCCAAGGGACCAGGCCCATCATGTAGGTAAGTGGTGGCCTTTCCTCCACTCCCTCTGAAGTCCTCAGGTCTCTGAGGCCCAAGTGCTTCTCAGTGGGTATCTTAAAATGCCCAGTGCTTACCCTGGAACTCTGAGAAGGTGAGATCTGGGCCCTTGGTCAACACCACAGGGGATACGGTTCATACCTGTAATTACCACAAAGCCAGGACCGCCCCCACCCCCACCTCAGAGCTTAGTTTCCTCTGGAACCCGTAGGCAAGGCAAACGGAATGGAGAAGGGAGACAAGGGATCAGCCAGTTAACAGACTTCCAGGTTCTCCCTCATTAACATCATTAGGATTAAGCATTAGAAGGAGGGAGGATGACACAGGGAAAAAAGTGAGACAAAAAAGAGTGAAGTATTTTGCAAATCAAAATGCTTAGGAATTTGGGACTAATATTTATCAAGCATCTACTATGTGCCTCATAGACATTGATACTTTTGTAAATTATCACATCTCACTCTCTTATTAATCCTGAAATTAGATATGTTTATCCTCAATTATAGATGAGAAAACAGCTACAGATGAGAGATTCAGGAAGGTTAGTCCAAAAGTCCAAAGTCTAACAGGTAGAAGTTGCCGAGGCAAGATTGAAATTGGAATAAGATCTCCCTTATTCCAATATCATGATCTTTTACTGCACCATACTTAGCACAGGTACTTTCAATTTTTTTCTGAGAAAACAAACAAACCACTCTGTCCAGTGCATATGGTTATGGTTATTTTATAAGCCCTTGTAACAGTCACATCTCCCAGTGGTGACACTACTTGCAATAAACTTGCTGTTTCTGAGCAGGGGAAGAGTTCATTTTCCTCCTGTAAGAATCTGCCAGAACTAAGAATAGGCCAGAGACAGCCTGTGTATTTAATAGCGCTCTGCACCAGGAGTGCCAGCCTGGTGAAGCAACCCCTTGGCTAATGGGATGTGACTGGGAAAGGAAGGCAGAGAGATGGCTGTGGCCTTCATGCTGAGGCATGGCTGGGATCACCAGAACTAGCCTCTCAGAGGTGCTAGATACACGTGCACCCTCACATGCACGCATATGCTGCTATGGTTTGAACGTGTCCCTCAAATTTTATGTGTTGGAAACTTAGTCTCCAATTCATATATTGATGGCATTTGGAGGCAGGGCCTTTGGGAGATAAATAGAATTAGATAAGGTCACCAGGGTGGGGCCCCCATGGGGGGCACCGGTGGCTTTATAAGAAGGGGAAGAGAGAACTAAACTAGCATGCTTGCTCTGTCTTGTCATGTGATGCCACCTGCCATGTCATGAGGTAACAGGAAGTCCTTCATCAGATGCTGATGTTATGCTCTTGGACTTCCCAGCCTCCAGAACTGTAGGCTAAATAAACCACTATTCTTTATGAATTACCCAATCTGTGGTATTCAGTTATAGCAACAGAAAATGGACTATGACAAATACATACACACATGACATGCACAAATCATGCACACACACACTGCACACACACACACCCTACACATACACCCCCACACACATACACACATGCAATCCACACCAGACATGCCACATACACACGACACACATATATACAGATGCACACATAAACATGCTATACATACACACAAACAACACACACATACACCACACATACCACACACATGCATATACACACACCACATACATGCACACACCCCACAAACATACTGTGCATAAACACACATATACATGCATGCACACACACCACAGATGCACAAACATGCACACGTACACATGCCATATACACACACAAACAGCACACACT
Source organism: Alouatta palliata (assembly GCA_004027835.1). Taxonomy (NCBI): domain Eukaryota; kingdom Metazoa; phylum Chordata; class Mammalia; order Primates; family Atelidae; genus Alouatta; species Alouatta palliata. The sequence continues at coordinate 80,494 of PVKV010004088.1, read as the reverse complement.
TATTGATGTCACACATGTGCACACATCACATGTATACACACATGCACACACACATCCCCACATACATACATGCACCACACACACATACACATAGATACATGCACACACATCACACATGCACACGCATACCACACATATACATATACAGGCACATGTACACACAAACAATGTACAATTTAATACTTTCTTCAACTTGAATGTTTGCTGGACTCAAATCAAACAGCTTTATCATAGAAGCAAGGAATAAGAACCTCCCAGTTAATGACTTAAAAAAAAACTGTCTTTTTTTTAACTCCTGGCTCTTATATATCTCACAAATAGCTTTGTGTTAGCAATAAAGCACATGAGAAAAACAGGAAAACATTCACCCAGATTCCTTCTAGTTCAGCCCACCACTTTGTTTTAATTCTTCCACATCTCTCCACATCCCTTCGTCAGATGAAGGCATATTTTACAAAGCTCCAATGCTTTTCCACTTGTCTTTTCCTGTGTTGCAACATTATTTTCAGCATTATTGTTGTTATCTGTCAAAATTTGTTCCATCAAGTGGATACATCTTAATTTACTTTGTTGTGTAAATATCTCCACTGCTGTATCTTTTTAATTGTTTGCAAAGGTTTGCCACCATGCATCACAGCTCAGGGAGCATTTTCATAGAGACCCGGTCCTGCTGTTTTGGAGGCTGGATTCGTGGGTGGATGGATGGGAGAGATTGAACTCAAATTTCATCTGTGTGGGACTCTTGAAGAAACCCAGAGATGGCCCAAGGTACTCAGAGAGCAAAAGGCTGAGCTAGGAGAGTCCAGGCACCCAGCTCCACTCCAACCAGAGTTTTGCTTTTGTCTGTTAGATGTTAGACCATGGCAGACAGCGTTGCTTCAATAAAAAGTGGCACTGCTAAACACGTGTTTGAAACTAAGAGGCCAGAATTAGACCTAAGCAGATTCCTATCCAGCTCTCTTTTGTTCATTAAGGTATAATATCATTCATGAATGGGCATTTCATTTAACTAATCATTCATTCAGCACTTTTCGAAGATCCATTCCATTCCAGGCTACACACCAAAGGTAAACATACGAACAGGGAGTCCCTGCTTAACTGGCCCCAGTTTAGGAGGAGTGAGAGAGACACTCTAATGATGATCATGATAAAATCTCACATTTGTTGGCTTTTTACTAGTCACCAGTGCATTCCCTTGTTTAATTCTCATAGGAGCCTTTCAAGGTTTTTCTTATGATATGCCAATTTCAGAGATAAGGAGATTGAGGCTTAGTAATAAGCCAAAGGCCCAGGGGTAATAGGTGTCATGCTGAGCTCTCTACTGCCATGCAACCCTGCCTCTCTTGACGAGATGACTTGTCAAACTGTATGACGGTGACAGCACTGTGCAGTATAATCCACACAGTACTTTACAGTGCTATGCAGTATAAACCCTGGAAGGCGACATGCTTTCCAGGGTAAAAACAGCAGGAGCAACAAGGAGGAGAAATTTCCCTGACAAAGAACAATGGAGTGCAGGGTTTTAAGCATGGCAAATCCTCTTGGGCTCTTTGAAAAACTGGGTCAGCTCCCAGTGCTGAACACCCTCTTTGCCTGGGGTTTTCTACCTGGAACAATGTTTCTTGCACCGCAGATGTCATTACTGCACCCCTCCCCCCGCAGGTGACTGAACAGTCTGCCAATGCTCCCCAAAGTTAATGACCAAAAATTATGCAAAATCCCAAGGAAATGAGAATCAGGAAAAATGTCGCTCACTCCACACCACCATCCTTCCCTTTGGGGCTAAAGCTTTGAGACATGAAAGCCAATCCATTTTAATTCAAACCCCATAGATGCTTCTGGAAATGAGGAAAAGGCCACATTTGAAAGGAGTGAAAGAAGGCAACGTGGCCCCTCTTTGGCTCTGTTTTCTCCCTGTTACAGATTTCTGAAAAGGCATCATTTACGGGACAGGAAACAGCTTGGGATCTAGCTACCAACTCAGAGTGTAACTCTAGGTGTGTCACCTCCCCTGGATGGCTCTTAGCCTCTCCTCTTGGGTTCCATGAAGGCATTAGACCAGGTGTTGCAGTCCGGGCTGTCCAGAGAAACTGAGCCAATAAGAGCTAGCGCCTGTCTTACTTTTAGAGACATATACCTTATGCATATCTTTATATAACTATATGTCTTTATCTACATAGGTATATTGATATCTATACATGTATATATTATATATTTTATATATGTATTGTGAAAGGAAAATGGGGCCCCAAAATTACTAAGCCAAAAGAAAAAGTCAAGCTGGAAACTGCTCAGGGTAAACCTGCTTCCCATTCTACTCAAAGTCATCCTTTTGCTCACCGAGATAGATGCATATTTGATTGCCTCCTTTGGAAAGACTTATCAGAAACTCAAAAAGAATGCAACCAATTGTCTCTCACCTATCTGTGGCCTGGAAGCTCCTTTCCTGCTTGGAGAACCAAAGTATTTCTTACATATATTGATTAATGTCTCATGTTTCCCTAAAATGTATGAAACCCAGCTATGCCCCAACCACCTTGGGCACATGTCGCCAGGAAATCCTGAGGTATGTCTTATGAATCAGCTTGACTGGGCTCTAGTACTCAGTTACTTAATCAACTACAATCTAGGTGTCACTGGTATGCATCCTCAACCTTGGTAAAATAAACTTTCTAAATTAACTGAGACTGTCTCAGATATTTAGGGTTTCAGTATATACAATACAAATTATGTTTGTATATACACAGGCGTACACATACCTCCATATGTATTGTATACATTATTAATTCATGTATATTTTTATATATTTATAATTTATATCTACACATATTTAGAGAGATTTCTGTGAAGGAATGGGCTCCTGTGGTTGTGGGGCCAGGGCTAGTATCTGTAGGGCAAGCCAGAAGATCAAACACAGGCTCAGGTTGACGCTGCAGTCTGGAGGTATATTGGATACAATGAGTTCTAAATTTCTCTTCAAAGAATCAGTATGTCAGTGTGTGTTCAGTTCCTTGTCCTCCATTTTAAAGTTTAACTTCCTTGTAGTTTCAGTAAACAACCTTCTCCACCAGTTCCAATCAGTGGTTCACATCTGTTCACCCAGTCCCCTGCTCTGTCCTTACTCACCCTGGTCACCTGCTCCGGTCACCTGCTCTGGTCACCTGCTTTGACTTAGGTCATCCCTGGCTACCTGCTCTGACCTGCCCGTAACTATTCTTCCCACCAAACTACCCACTCTGCCACCCCCACTTGTATCCCTGCTCTTTTTAAAATAGCCAATTTGGATTCGTCTAGAACGTGCAATCTAACCCTAGCCAACAGGGGAGCAACACAGCAGTAGGGGTGACCTCTGTCAGGAATAAGTATCCCCTTTTCCTCCCTTGTCCAGGTGTGCGCTCACCATTGCTCTATCCGTGAGGTGTACCCTTCTATAAAGTAAATTGCCTTGCTGAGAGGATTTATCTTCAAATGCTATTTCTTTTGCGGCATCAAAATTTTACCTATAACAGGTTGAATTTCTTCTCCAGGAAACTTCATCTTTTACTCTTCAGGCCGTCGACTGATTAAATAAGGCCAATCTATATTATGAAAGATAATCTTTTTTAGTTACAGTCAACTGATTGCGACTGTCAACCATGTCTACAGAATACCTTCATCACAGCCAACACCTAGATTGTAGTTGATTAAGTAAATGAGTACTAGAGCCCAGTCAAGCTGATTCATAAGGCTAATATCCCACCAGGTGGTCTCTAAAGTCCCCTCCAGCTGAGAAGTGGCAGAGACTCACTGATCCTCTGGGCCTCAGCAATACCAGAAGAAGCAGGGGATGCCCTTGGGCATCCGTTCAAGCCTCCATCCTTTCTCACACTTCCCAATCCACTAAGCCCAGCGCAGGCTCTGGAGAAGAGAGCCTGGTCCCCACCCCAGCCCTGCCACACAGCAGCTAGGAAGGACTAACACCTGGTCTCCTCCTCTGTCAAAAGGGGGATAAATGGGGCAGGGTGTGGTGGCTCACACCTATAATCCCAGCACTTTGGGAGGCTGAAGTGGGTGGATCACCTGAGGTCAGAAGTTCGAAACCAGCCTTGTCAACATGGTGAAACCCCTACTGAAAATACAAAAAATTTAGCCGGGCATGGTGGTGGGCACCCGTAATCCCAGCTACTCAGGAGGCTGAGGCAAGATAATCACTTGAACCTGGGAGGCAGAGGTTGCAGTGTGCTGAGATCGCGCCCCTGCTCTTCAGCCTGGGTGATAGAGCAAAAGAGTCTCAAAAAAAATAAGGTGGGGAGGATAAATGGTCCCCACCTCAACGGCCATTAAGGGTTAAAGGAAATGGTACTTGTGAGCTGCTTAGCAGAGTAACAGGCACATCAAAAGTGCTCAGGAAATCTGTGCTCAATAACCCTATACTCACAGCGTAAGAAGCCAATTACTCTCCTCTTGTTCTCTCTGAAACCCCCTTTGATCAGGCTGACACCTCTGCCCCTCCTGCAAAGTTGCTGCGGTCAAGGTCAGTGAGGACATCAGCAGCGGTGGTGCCCTGGCCCTTCCCCTACTCGTGTTAAACACTCCCTTGCTTTGATATCCTGGGTGCAATAGGTGACTTCATCATCGTCCTGCTGCCCTGGCTGCTCCCCCCCTCCCCTTGGTTGGTCCTTCCTCATCACCCCCACCCTGTACCTCTGTACCTCTTTCCTGCTTAGTTTTATTCAACTGCTATGTGCAACTTGTTTGTTTTGCCTGGCTCCTCCCACCGTGACTCCATGAAGGCAGGTGCTTTGATTGTTTTGTTAATTGCTTTACCACAGTGTCCAGAAGAGTGCCTTGTGCATGGATGTTTGTCTGTGGATGAATCAATACATGTGATTGATGATGATGATGGTGGCAATAGCAGTGATGACATGATGAAGGGTGCACATACCCATAGCTGCTGCTCAAACAACACCCAATTTGGATGGAACAAAGATGTGCAGTGAAAAGTATATAAAAGGGATGTGATCAAATCTAACATCTCATCCCAGTACCCTCTGTTCATTGTGAGTAGCTTAACCTACCTGAGCTGGATTCATCCCAGAGATTTAGACAATATCCAGCCCAAGAACCAAGGGATAGTCAGATTCTACCTTTAACTGAAGACGGTAAGTACACCCACCCATACTTGGAGAACTCTCTTCCCTGGGCTAAGCTGGCTTGACCAGCTGGGGCTGAGTGGCTGTTCCCTTCCCACACTCTCCTGCTGATGGCTTGTGTCTGGACTTATGTCTCTTTCTCCTGGACCCTCGCCACTGACTTGCCCCTGGCCCCTTCTCCTTCTGCTTTCCCCAGTTTCTCAGCTTCCAAAGATACTGCCTAGAGCCCTTTATAGCTACTTTCTTTCCCTTTAATTTCTCTTCCTGCCTTATTTCACCTGCATGTATTCTTTACTTATTTTAATTACAGTGAGCTTACAATTTTGAATCCAGCTTTGAGTCTTAACATGATGGCCTCCACATTGTGTGCAGTTTCGGCATGTTCTCATTTTTTTGCCCCAGTAAGTGTGCTGATTGGATTATCCATCACTCACTCGGTGTCGGAGCTGGGATCTGTTTTAGGTCCGTCTCAGCTCCCAAGGAGCTGGCAGCCTGGCTTCACAATTTCATGCCCATGCTAGTTCAGATAGTCCTTGTTGTTGGATGTTTGGGGTTTGTCCAGATATCCCCTTTGGTAAATGATTCTGGGATTAATATCGATGGGCATAAGGGTTTTCCCAGTTTGGGGGCTGTTGTGCATTTCTTTGACCTTTATGGTGCATCTCTGTACTGTCAGGCAGTCTGCATTCAACTTGGAAACAACCCTGCACTCCCGTGCCCTTCTTTGCTGCATCACAACCAAATTTCCCAGAATCATTTTAAAATAGGGTTTCTGTTTTATTTCTACAAATGAGAAGCCCTTGCTTGAGACATGGAAGACAAAAGGAATCTGAGGATAGGAGCTGGGATTATCAGAACCAAATGCCCTTTGCTTCCTCGTGTCCACTGCAGTCTTCCTGCTCCAGGGACATGGGCAGCTGGGATCACTGATGGTGCCTTTGCTGTAAAACCCAAGCCTTTGTGCCACCTCAGATGGATGGTGTGGTGTTCTACCATATCCTCTCTTCAGGGGACTGATGGGTCACAGTTGTATCCCTCACTGGAAATTGCCCTTCCAGCAGGGTTTGCCCTTGCCCAAGCTTACGTTATCTCCAAGAGAATGGCTGGGAGCCAGTGGCTGGCCAGTGCCAAGATACAGAGATCCAGCTCTCTTTCTCTGGTTTGAGACAACACTGAAGGACCATCCCAGCTCCAGAATTCCCAGCAAGACTGGCTGAGGCTTCACAGCAACCACACTGAGAGTCAGCATCTCCTTCCACCCAGTCCTCCTTCCTCCTTTCCTTACAAGCTGCATCCCCAAGACACTTTCCAGTAAATCTTCTATATGCAGCTGTCCTTCTCGGAGCTGTTTTCAGGGAACCCCTAATATACTGATCTTTGCTGCCCAAGCTCTTACGATGCTTACATAAGCCATACGATTTCAGACTGTATATTTGCTATGGCCACTGCACTGATTATCTTGAGAAAAACAGAAATTGAAGCTGAAAGTGAAGCTCTGTTATGGCAACAAACCTAAAATATGTGATACTTGCTTCATTGTCGGGTGACAAGTATTAGGAAAATCACAACTTAGGATGCAAATATGTCAATTCATGCTGTCATAAAACACTACCATGCATGGTGAAACCTGCCTATGGTTATTCAGGAGGCAGATCATGTGCTTACTAAATTGGCAACTCTAGGGTACTGCTTGGAAAACTTATCTTTACTGGTAAGTGTTGGTTGCTATTGGCTGCATTTCATAAGTATTATAAGAAGAGATGAGCTTACAGTGGGAAAAAATGTGTGGGAGGGGAGCAGAGAGAGGAATAGAGAGAATCCAGAAATGTGAAGATTACATGGATGAAAAGCCAAGTGCTTCTGGATCCCAAACAGGAAGACATGCAGCAAAAAAGGCTTTAAGTTATAAAAACTCAACCAAACTTCCCTGTAAAGTTCAAATTCGGGCCAGGCATGGTGGTTCACGCCTGTAATCCCAGCACTTTGGGAGGCCAAGGCAGGCGGATCACAAGGTCAGGAGTTAAAGATCAGCTTGGCCAGCATAGTGAAATCCCGTCTCTACTAAAAATACAAAAAATTAGCCAGGTGTGGTGGTGAGTGCCTGTAATCCCAGCTACTCAGGAGGCTGAGGCAGGAGAATCACTTGACCCGGGAGGCAGAATTTGCAGTGAGCCACGATCGCACCACTACACTCCAGCCTGGGCAACAGTAAGAGACTTCATCTCAAAAAAAAAAAAAAAAAAAAAAAAAAAAAGATCAAAATCATGGCAAAGGGTAAGGGCAGCATTTTTCTACCTACTACTCCAGATGACCTCAGTGGCGTTTCCATTGAGTTGGGTGGGGCACAGGGCAAGGGAGCAAAGAAATAATGCAGATTGAGAACCAGTTTTAAAACAAATTTTGGGTGCCGTTACTGATGCATGGATTTGGCTGGGAGCAAATAAACCAGGAGTGTATCACATACCTCAAAGATACTGTGAGTTTGGTTCCAGACCACTGCAATAAAGTGAAAATCACAATCAAGTGAGATACATGATTTTTTTGGTTTCCCAGTGAGTATAAAATTATGTTTACACATACTGTAAGCTATTAGGTGTGCAATAGCATTATGTCTAAAAGTGTACATACCATAATTTTAAAATACTTTATTGCTGAAAACTATTAACTAATCATCTGAGCCTTCAATGAGCTGTAATCTTTTTGTTGGTGTAGGGTCTTGTCCTGATGCTGAAAGCTGCTGCTGATCAGGGTGACGGTTGCTGATGGCTGGCATAGCTGTGGCAATTTATTAAAATAGACAAACATGAAGTTTGCCACATTGTTTAACTCTTTTCTTCACAAAAGATCCTCTGTAGTATTGTATGCTGTTTGATAGCATTTTACCCACAGTAGAACTTCTTTCAAAATTGAAGTCAATCTTCTCAAACCCTACCACTGCTTAATCAACAGTGTATGTAATATTCTAAATGCTTTGCTGTCATTTCAATAATGCTCACTTAACCAGGAGTTAATAATACATCTTAACCAGGAGTTGACTTCATCTCAAGAGATTTCAGCAATTCCGTGATATATTTAAGCTTCACTTCTAGTTCTAGTTCTCTTGCTGTTTCTACCACATCAGTAGTTACTTCCTCTGCAAAGTCTTGAACCCCTGTAAGTCATTCATGAGGGCTGAAATCAATGTCTTTCAAACTCCTGTTCATATTGATATTTTGACTTCCTCCTATAGATAATGAATGTTCTTAATGGCATTTAGAATGATGAGTGTTTTCCAGAAGGTATTCAATTTACATTATCCAGATCCATGAGAGGATTCACTATCTATGGCAGCTATAGCCTTAAAAAATGTATTTCTTAAATAATAAGATTTGAAAGTCAAAATGACTCCCTGGTCCATGGGCCGCAGAATGAATGTTGTGTGAGCAGGTGTGAAAACAGCATTCATCGGCCGGGCGCGGTGGCTCACGCCTGTAATCCCAGCACTTTGGGAGGCCGAGGCGGGCGGATCACGAGGTCAAGAGATCGAGAGCATCCTGGTCAACATGGTGAAACCCCGTCTCTACTAAAAATACAAAAAACTTAGCTGGGCGTGGTGGCACGTGCCTGTAGTCCCAGCTACTCGGGAGGCTGAGGCAGGAGAATTGCTTGAACCCGGGTGGCGGAGGTTGCAGTGAGCCGAGGTCGCGCCACTGCACTCCAGCCTGGCGCCTGGTGACGGAGCGAGACTCTGTCTCAAAAAAAAAAAAAAAAAAAAAGAAAACAGCATTCATCTCCTTGTATAGCTCCATCAGAGCTCTTGGTGACTAGGTTCATTGTCGATGAGCAGTAATGTTTTGAAAGGAATCTTTTTTATGAGCAGTAAGTCTCAACAGGGGACTTAAAATGCCCAGTAATGTATTCAGTAATCATTTTCTTTAATTTATTCTCTTCAGCTGTGGAAGTCCTAGATGGCATCTTCTTCCAGGAGAAGGCTGTTTCATCTACACTGAAGCCACCGTCATCAGTGATCTTCTGGATAACCGGCTGCATCTTCTACATCAGCACTTGACGCCTCACCTTGCACTTGCATGTTATGGAGACAGCTTCTTTCCTTAAACCTCATGAACCAACCTTTGTTAGCTTCCAGCTTTTCTTCTGCCCCTTCCTCACCGCTCTCAACCTGCATAGAACTGAAGAGAGTTGGGGTCTTGCTCTGGGTTAGGCTTTGGCTTAAGAAAATGTGGCAGACATGATCTATTCTGTTCACTAAAACTTTCTCCATATCAGCAATAAGGCTGCTTAGCCTTCTTATCTTTTGTGTATTCACTGGAGCAGTACTTTTAATTTCCTTCAAAAATTTTTCCTTTACATTCACAACTTGGCTAACTGGTCCAAGAGGCCAAGCTTTTGGTCTGTCTCACTTTTTGACATGCCTTCCTCACCAAGCTTAATCATTTCTAGCTTTTAATTTAAAGTGAAAGATATGTGACTTTTCTTTTCACTTGAATGATTCAAGGCCCATTGTAGGGTTATTAACTGGCCTAATGGCAATATTGTTCTATCTCAGGTAACAGGGAGGCTTGAGGAGATGGGGAGAGACGGGAGAACAGCTAATCAATGAAGCAGTCAGAACACAGCTAATCAATGAAGCAGTCAAAACACAGGCATTTATCAGTTAAGTTTGCTGTTTATGACATCCCAAGACAATTACAGTGGTGACATCAGAGATCATTATCACAGATCACCATAACAGATATAATAATAATGAAAAAGTCTGAAATATTTTGAGATTACCAAAATGTGACACAGAGACACGAAGTGAGCAGATGCTGCTAGAAAAATGAGACTTGCTGAATGCAGGGTTACCATAACCCTTTAATTTGTAAAAGATATAATATCTGTGAAGTACAAAAAGTGAAGTGCAATAAAATGAAATATATCTGCACTACACTTTTGAGGGTCATATTACCAAAGAAACCATACAGACAGGCTGAATAAACCCTTCACTCTTCAAGTGTTAAGGTTTGCACCAAACTTTTAGAGCAGCAGTCCCTAAGGAGGGCTTATTTCTCAATGCCTGACTCACATGCTACCAAGGAGGCTTAAAAAAAAGGAATAAACTCATGGTTGGAACTAGGCTCGTAGAGAAACGTGAACAAAGAAACACCTCTTAGAGAGCAGAATTAGGGCCTAACCACGGATGCCAAGGATACGGGCTTTCATGACATCTTCCCAGTGGGATATCAGAACTGCTGCAGACAGTGACTCTATGTGCTTCCCACCCTTCCCCTTTCCAAGTGGGGAGTGCCTATTGAGGCCATATTATCTCAGTTCCATCATTACGTATTGGAAGTAGGGTTGGCAGGTGACTTTGTTTTTCAGTTCAGATTGCCTTGGACCAAAAGGAGCCACATGTGAACTTGATGGGAAGATGGCTAGACATCACCCAGAGATCTGAGTTTGAACTGGATGTGGTGACTTGGGTGGGGAGGGGGTGGTGTTTAGAGGAGGGGTTGACTGAGCTCTATGTGGGGGCAGAAAGAAATGAGGAGACGGTGATGAGAAGGGCATGCTTGGCAGAGATGGCATGCGCCAAGTATTCCATGTGCTTCTTTGCACTTCTCAGCCTCCCTTGAAGCTAGGTTGAGACTATGTGAATAGATATGACCCGTGAATGCAGGTGACATGTGTCTTTCTCTCTTGCAGAGGAGTATACATCAAGTGACATAGTAAAAAGTACAAAAGGCTCCCCTGAGCACATTGAACTTTACACAGAGAAAAACATACACCTTTATTGCATGAAGTCATCATGATTCCTGGGTTAGTTAGTTTCTGCAGCAGATCCTAGCCTGTCCTGACTAATATTCTGACTATGTGCTGCTTTTCTTCAAGTCATTGAGTAGAAACAGATATTTAATAACAAAATAACATGTTTAGTTACAAAGTTTCTAAATTTTTATAAAATTCTGATGCTCCTGGTCCCTGGACTTCTAGAACCTCTTGTGAACCAGGCTACAAGTTTGGTTGAACTTATTTTTTCTGCTTTTATTTCTGAGCATGAGGGAGGATCTGGAGGTCCCTCCGATATCTCTGTCCTCTTTTTCACTCCAGCCTTTCAGTAAACTATGTGGGCCAGGTTTAGGGTGGGGGGAACTTACATTATTTTATATTCTTTCATTTACTGAAATACTATGTATTACATATAAATAATATACAGCTTCATTTGTAAATATTATTATTCTAGAGGACACACCCACTGGATTTTCCTCTATACCCCCCAATCCCACAATGAGTTACATTCAGGTTTGAGGTCCCCCATGGGACCAGGTTGTTTCATTCCTTCATGCTTTGGGTGCAGTACTTCTTCTGCCTGGAACATCCTCCCTCCCCACCACCTTCTCCATACCCCAAACTCACCTGTTCATTTTCTCAAATTGGGTCCACTGTGCTCCTGAGCTGACTAGACCACACCCTCCTTGGTGAACCTGTGGTGCCTCCAGTACACCAGCTTCATCACAGAAAGGTCCTGTAGACATTTCCCTTCTGTGATAGTTAATTCTATGTGTCGACTTGACTGAGTTAAGAGGTGCCCAGATAGTTCATAAAACATGGTTTCTGGGTGCATCTGTGAGGGTGTTTCCAGAAGAGATTAGCATTTGAATTAATAGACTGAGTAAAGAACGTGGGTGGGTGACAACCAATCTGTTAAGGGCCCAGATAGAATAAAACGACAGAAGAGGGGCAAATTCTCTTTCTTCTTGAGCTGGAACTTCCATCTTCTCCTGACCTTTGACATTGACTCCTGGTTCTTGGGCCCTCCCACTCTAGGACTTACGCCAGCAGCCCCTCTGTTCTCAAGCCTTTGGACTCAGATTGAATTACATCACCAGCTTTCCTCGGTCTCCAGCTTGCAGATGGCAAATCATGGAACTTCTCAGATGTGTGTGTGTGTGTATATATATGTATATATGTGTATATATATGTATATATATATAAAGAGAGAGCTAGAGAGTATATATGTGTATGTGTGTGTATATATACACACACGTATATACACACACATATATACATATATATACATATGTATATATGCACACATATGCATACATGTATACATATATACATACACACACATATATACATATGTATATACATACATGTGTGTATATATATATATATATACACATACACACACATATGTATCTTATTGATTCTGTTTCTCTGAAGAGTCTTGACTAATAACACCTTCTGTCTTTCTGTCTTCCCTTCCCTTCTCAACTGTAGGGTCCTGGAGCCAAGATCTGTGTTCTGTGGTTTCTGTCTCCCCTGCACCAGCACATCTCATTTTGAGTTATCCACTGGTCTTGACTTGTGTGACTTTGGCTTTGGGAGGAGTCCTTGCAACGTGAAGTCTCCGGCTATGCTGAGACCAAGCGGGGAGCTGTGACCATGCTGGTCCTCAACACAGGGCAACCAACCACCCCTTCGCTGCATGTCTCTGCTCTAGGGACTTGAGCCTTGCTCTTGAAAGTAAGGAAAACCAGGGAGAACGGTGGGGAAAGAAATCTAAGAAGGGAGAATTCCCTAGATGAGCTCTCTCTTTGGAATTCCTCATGGAATAGGACAGGCCCCAGAGGACACTAACTCTGCTAGGAGCAGACATCTGAATATGCTGAGCCAACTAAATTTATGCTCCAATTACCCTCTGTTGTTCCTCCTAGATATTCAGTGAACTCTTTGTAAGTTCTTGTGGTCTCAGTTCAAGGAATACAAAAACAGGGGCTTGGTCTTGTGCAAGCTCCATTATTCAAGGGTGAGAATATCCTCATGGGAACCTGAATAGTCAGAGAGAGGAGACCAGGGACAAAGCAAAGAATGTCAGGTGGACTGCCACCACCCCACACCTGCAGGTTTAAACACTGGGTATGTTTCAATAAGAAAACTGTTCCCAAAAGGCTCTTTGTAAGACCAATAAGAAAATGAAGCCTGAATATATGCTGAGCATGACACCTGAAGTGAGGAGGCTTCCATATTTCTCCCTCACATCCCACATAGGCAGGGGAGTCATCTTCCCAGGGATCTCATCTACTATAGCTACTGTTTGCTGACCATGTGCTATCTGCTAGGCAAATCATAAACATAAATCATATCAACCACTCTTCCTGTTTATAGAGAAGTCTGAAGCTCAGAGAGGTTAACTGACTTACCTGACATCCACAGCAAATAGTGAAGCTGGGATTTGAAATACCCAGTCTTTTTGGATTCCAAAGCTGGATGCTGTTTCTGCATCCAGTTTAGCTTTGCGCCTGCTGCTTTGTCCCTTCCCTGTTAGAAATCACCTCTGCACCATTCCAAGTTCCCCACCCATTCAGCCAACATTGACTGACTGCCTACATGTACCAGGTGCTGTGCTAGCCATTGACAGTCTGAAACGAGTAAGGTGTGTGCAGTAAATAGCAAGAGGGCCAGACTTCTAAAATGTGTACCATCCAAATAGCCAAGATTCATCTTAGCCCAACATGAGACAAAGGCCCATGTGGTCAATGTCCCCTTCCCATTTTAGCTTAACACTTTCCCTGTTGAGCAACTTTCCCTGACCTGCTCTCAGGCACCAGTATCCTCAAGGTGCCCTGTAGAACTCTCCACCATCCTCCAGAAAGGAGCTACACACCCTCATCAAAGCTGGCCAATCCACTGTCTATTTGTCCAGAACTCAGCTGACCATGCAACATGTACTTTCTTCTTGGGAGCTCTGTAGACAACTCATTCATCCAGAAAGCACTTAATAAGTCCCTTCTAGGTGGTGATCACCCTGGAGTAGACCCTGGGGTATGACAAAAAGTGAGACAGTGAGACTGCCTTCAAGGAGTGAATGTTCAAAGGGAAAGGGTGGACACACAGTGCCCCATAGTGTGACAGGTAAGATGGCAGGAGTCAGGACATGCAACAACATAAAGGAAGGCAGAGCCAACACATTCTGAGGACAAATGATTCCAGAGAGGCTTTGAGGAGGAGATTAAGCAAAAGGCATGAGCAGTTGTTCTTGGGTTTCCAGGAGAAGGGGTGGGCTGGGGGTTTGTGTAGAAAGCATCTCTCAGGACCATGGCCACTGGCCTCCTAAAGGTTCACCGAAAAATCACTGGAATGAGACAGATCGGTTAACAGGAGAAAAGGCATAAAAATGTATTTAATGTGTATGCACAGGAGCCTTCAGAATAAAGACCCAACTTCCCAATGAGCTACAGAAACTTGTATGTCATTTTGAAGTTACAGAAAAAATGGGGGCTCGGATTCTGTTAAAACAAGTTATTGGTGGGGAGAGAAGGAATTCTATTGAAGGGCAATTAGTGAGTGCTAGGAAGAATAATTAGATGGGGAACAGAGCTTACCTTGTAAGTAGTAAATAGTTTGCTTTGGAATGTAGATGGTCTTTGGACAGTCATTATGCTTGTAAAAGAGTTTGTTCAGGTGTGGTCGGTCACATCTTGGTCTTCTTTTCTGCAACAGCTAATGAGATAATAGGGAAGGGAAGAAAGAACAATTATTCTCCTTGGTGGATCTGGATCTTAAGTAGATAAAGAAACTTCAGCTTCTTTGAGAGAGATGGTGGAGGCAGGGGGAGGTCAGAGAGACCTGAGGCTTCTTCAGTTTAGCATGTCAGCATGCCATATTTTGGGATATTAGTTTCTGAACTTCAGTACAAAATTCAGGAGAAGGAAACAGCATGAACAAAATCACAGTAGTATAAATTATCCATGAGAATTCTCCACATTCTAGATGGTAGGGGAATGCCCAGTCATAATTATTAAAATAACAAAATGGGAGGTCACTAGATTGAAGTGGCTCTGACACCCTGGGTTCCTATATAAGCAAACTGAAACCTAACTCAGAAATTAAAAGAAAACAAAACTTAAGCTCAATCAATCACAGGCAGCCAACTGAGCATGTTATTTTGTCTTGAAGTTCCTACGAGGATAGTTCAAATTCAGCTATAACCACCCAATGGATTCACCTTGCTCACTGCCCAGGTAGAGCCAATTTATCAAGACAGGAGAATTGCAATAGAGAAAGAGTTTAACACACCTAGAGCCAGCTAACCAGAACAGAGTTTTATTATTACTCAGATAGGCCTTCTTTAAAATTTGGAAGTTAGGATTTTTCAAAGAGAGTTTGGGGTGCAGGAGGCTAGAGAATGAGTGCTGCTGATTGGTTGAGGATGCAATCACAGGGGTGTGGAAAATGGTCCTCATGCTCTGAGTCTGCTTTTGGGTGAGGGTCATAGGATTGGTTGAGTGGAGAGTCATAGGTCTGGGTGGGGCCATCTGCTCATCAGGAATGCAAAAATCTGAAAAGACATCTTAAAAGTCCAATCTTAATTCTACAATAGTAATATTACTTACAGGAGTAATTGGGGAAGTTGCAAGTTTTGTGACCTCTGAAATAATGACTGGTAATCATTTAACTACAAATTCAGACCTCTTTCATCCTTCTAACCAGGTGGCCTTTCATTAGTTTTATATAGTGGCTTTAGTTTTGGGGAAGAGCAATTAACATTTAAACTATAAGCTAAATTTCTCCCAACACCAGCTTGGCCCACGCCCAGAAGTGACCAAGGGCAATTTGGAGGTTAAAGGCAAGATGGAGCTGGTTAGGTCATATCTCTTTCACTGCCATAATTTTCCCACTGTTATAGTTTTTGCAAAGGCCATATCAAGGCAATTGCTGAAACATTAACTAGTCAAATATATTTTTTTGCTCTGCTTCCACATTTGTTCTGTAAAACCCTCTTCTTCAAACCTCTTTGGCAAGACCATGCACCATTTGAGTTCTGGAGATGCCCAGTTCATGGATGGCTGAATGCTCAAATAAACTCTAATATTTTAATGTGCCTCAGTTTATCTTTTAACAAAGTGTAGTGTGTGTGTGTATGTGTGTGTGTGTGTGTGTGTGTGTGGGTGCACCCACATATCCATGAGCTGTTGGGAAAAGAAGTACACAGCAAGGAGCTTTTAGGCAGGGACCAGATTCTGCAGGGCTTGTGAGATATGTGAGAGAGAGGGTGGACTTTTCCCTGTGGAAAGGGGTCTTAGACTTCACTGTGCATCAGAATCACCCAAGGGTCTATTACAGACAGATTGCTGGGCCCACATCAGCAGCTCTGGTTCAGTAAGGCAGGTAGCAGGCAAGGAGTCTGTCTGTGTGACAGATGGCCAGGTGATCCCAATACTGTGGTACCTGGAGCCCTGTGTGTTATGGGAGAGGCAGAGCCTGTGGACATCACCTTGATCCAACCCCACCCTAGTTGACAAAATCAAAGCCAATCGCATTTGGTAGAATTCACACTGTTACAGGAAAAGGGTCCAGATTCTGACCCCAAGAGAGGGTTCTTAGATCTCGCTCAAGAAACAACTCAGGGCGAATCTGTAGAATAAAGTAAAAGCAATTTTATTAAGGAAGTTAGGAATTAATAGAATGGCAACTCTATAGACAGAGCAGCCCTGGAGGGCTGCTGTTTGCCCATTTTTATGGTTATTTCTTGATAATATGCTAAACAAGGGGTGGATTATTCATGCCTTCCCTTTTAGACCATAAGGGTAACTTCCTGACATTGCCATGGCATTTGTAAACTGTCATGGTGCCGGTGAAAGTGTAGCTGTGAGGACGACCAGAGGTCACTCTCGTTGCCATCTTGGTTTTGGTAGGTTTGAGTCAGCTCCTTTACTGCAGCTTATTCTATCAGCAAGGTCTATGACCTGTATCTTGTACCGACCTCATATCTCATCCTATGACTTAGAATGCCTTAACTGTCTGGGAATGCAGCTCAGTAGGTCTCAGTCTCATTTTACCCAGCCCTTACTCAAGATGGATCTGCTCTGGTTCAAACGCCTCTCACAAAACCATCATCTCCTAAAATCAGGATTCAGGGTATCTGAGAAAATAAGGGCTCCAGCAACTCTGTGCCCCCACTCACAGACTCACAGACGAGGCTCTGAGACAGAAGGAGCTTGCCGGCAGCTGCAGCCTGTATCTGTCAGTGGCAGAGCAGGTATTAGAAACCTTGCTATCACGCTGCTCCACAGTGCCACAGCCACAGCCATGACTGTCACAGAGAAGTCATCCTTGGCTCTGCACCAGCTGGTCAAGGCCCAGGATGGGTCAGCTGCTAGAGCCCCTGCTGCTCTGCCTGCGGGGCATGTTAACTGAATAGAGTCTCTGGGGAGCCAGTGGAATGAGTCTGCAGTGATGACAACTCAGGTGCTGTGACAGGAGAGAGTTGCGGGCAAGTCAGGTCTTTCTCCCAAGCCTCAAATCACCGCTCAGAGTCACTCAGTCATCACTGAGAAAATTTCCAGGAAGAATGCCATTAAGTACTTTGCATTTAGTAGAGAGTCTTCAAGTCTAATTGCATATATGAAGCCACCCTGGAGTGGCATTAAAGGTCAGACTTTGGGTCTATGAAAAACTAATTGAAATGTTTTTGGAGTCCCTGTCTGAGCCTTTCCAGCAACAGGAAACTCACTAGTCCTGAAGACAGACTATTCTGTTTGGGGATGCCCCTGAGTGGGGTTCAAATTCCTTTTTGCCGGGCTCTTCAACCCACAGCAGAAAGCATCCATAGCAGAAAGAGGCCTCTCTGCCGTGGGTCCCATCAGGAGCTAGAGAGAGAGAGGAGCTCTGCAACTGCAGAGTTTACTTTGTTCAGAGAAAGCAAATCATTTATTGTGGGGGGAGTTTAGCCAATTAGCAGAAGTTAACTGATAGCATTTATTATGCACTAGAGCCCCCTGCTGGCTAAACAGAAATCTTGCTAGTCCTGCAGGATTCTCTAAGTTGGGGAGCACTTCCAATTTAGGATATTTGGACTTTCTGCTTGTGGAATCAAATCACACACCTTCAAAATCTATTGAGAATTGTGTGGCTTCTCCCATAATGAGTTCCAGGGGTCAACTGTTTAGGGGGTGGAGGGATTTAATTAGAGTCCATTAGAGTCCTATTTCACTCAGGACACTCATATGAATTCCTAGATGAATTAAAGACTTACATATACAAATATAGAATACTAAAAGAACCAGGAGAAAATAAATATGGATGCATATTCATTTGATTCATGATGAAAAATGCCTTATAAATATAGAACCAAAATAAGATTTTATAAATGAAAATATACATAGATTTGGCAAGGGGAAAGACATTTATTTCTTTATAGCAGTCATCTTAGACTGAAACAGACCTAGGACACAGACTTGTGTGCAGGAGGCTTATTGGGAAAGGCTGCTGGAATGTCACCTGCAAGAGAGTAGGACAGGCAGAGAGACACACTGAACTGCAATGCAGTGGCAACAGGACTGAGGATGGCCCCTTCAGCTGTCCTGAGTTAAAGTCAAGGGCCCAGAGCTTTGTATGTCCTAATGGCCCAATCATTGAATATGAGATGCATTAGGGAGGCAGCTCTCTTAGGAAAGGACAGTTCCTAGGGAAGGACTCTGTTCTGAGCCATGAGCAGGCAGCACTCTTGGCAGCTGGGGAAATAGGTTCCTCTGTCCTTCAGTGGGAATCTATGTGGCATACTACAGCATCCATTACACTCGTGCTTGGCTATGACAATTTATTCTACCCTTGGCAACACTTACAACCTATATGTTTAAATCTTTGCCAGGGTTTTAAAAAAAGCATATTGTTGTAATTTGTTAAAATACATTTTCATTAATATATGTACTGATTTTCTTCCATATTTTGTAGCTTGCCTAGTCAAAATCCTTGTTTCTTTTTCCACTAATTTTAGTTTCTCTAAGTGTATTCTTAAGAACTTTAAAACTTTAAGCCGGACACAGTGACTCATGCCTGTAATCCCAGCACTTTGGGAGGCCAAGACGGGCGGATCACTTGAGGTTAAGAGTTTGAGACCAGCCTGATCAACATGGAGAAACCACGTCTCTACTAAAAATACAAAATTAGCTAGGTGTGGTGAACCGAGATCACATCATTGCACTCCAGCCTGGGCAACAGGAGCAAAACTCTGTCTCAAAAAAAAACTTTATATTCTAATTTATGTTTACCCATTACAACCAGTTAGTCTTAAAAGCCTGAAGGTAGCATCTTCAATGAATGCTAGCTGTCACAACTGCTGAAATGATGTCAAGTTCTTTTGAGAGAAATTTATCGTCTAGCAAAAAATCATTTCACTTCACTTGTAGATGTTCTGAAATCTACGTATGATTACTGAATCTTTCGTGTCCCCAAAAGTATACATGGACAAGCCTCTAAAAAGCCATATATTATTTTAAAATTATTTTTTATTTAACTTTTATTTTAAGTTCAGGTGTACACATGCAGGTTTGTTGTTGTTATATAGGTAAAGTTTTATCGTGGTTTTTTTTCCCCACAGATTATTTCATCACCCAGGTATTAAGCCTAATACCCATTAGCTATATTTCCTGATCCTCTTCCTCCTCCTACCTTTTCCCTCCAATAGTCCCTAGTGTATGTTGTTCCCCTCTATGTGTCCATATGTTCTCATATTTAGTCCCCACTTATAAGTGAGAACATGCAGTGTTTGGTTTTCTGTTCCTGTGTTACTCTGCTGAGGATAATGCCTTCCAGCTCCATCCATGTTCCTACAAAGGAAATGATCTCTTTCCTCTCATGGTTGCATAGTATTCCATGGTGTATATGTACCACATTTTCTTTAACCAGTCTATTATTGATGGGCATTTGGGTTGATTTCATGTCTTCGGTATTGTGAAAATAGTGCTGCAATGAACATATCTGTGCATGTAACTTTATAATAGAATGATTTATATTCCTTTGGGTATATATCCAGTAATGGGATTGCTGGGTCAAATGGTATTTCTGTTTCTAGGTCTTAGAGGAATAATCTGTCTACCACAATTGTTGACCGAACTTACATTCCCACCAACAGTGTATAAATATTCCTTTTTCTTTGCAAACTCACCAGCATCTGCTATTTTTTGACCTTTGAATAGTAGCCATTCTGATTTGTGTGAGATGGTATCTCATTGTGGTTTTGATTTGCATTTCTCTAATGAACAGTAATATTGATTCTTTTTTCACATGATTGTTGGCCGCATTTATGTCTTCTTTTAAAAAGGGTCTGGTCTGTTCAGGTGTTTGACTCAATTTTTAATGTTTTTTTTCTTGTACATTTGCTTAAGTTTCTTACAGATGCCAGATGTTAGACCTTTGTCAGATGCATAGTTTGCAAGAATTTTCTCTTATTCTGTAGACTGTTTACTCTGTTGATAGTTTCCTTTTCTGTACAGAAGCTCTTTAGTTTAATTAGAGCCCATGGGTCAATTTTAATTATATCTCATGTGTCAATTTTTGCTTCTGTTGCAATTGCTTTTGGGTCTTCATGATGAAATCTTTGCCTGTCCCTATGTCCAGAATGGTATTGCCTAGATTGTCTTCCTGATTTTTTATGGTTTTGGGTTTTACATTCAAGTCTTTAATCCATCTTGAGTTGATTTTTGTAAATGGTGTAACGAAGGTGTTTAGTTTCAGACTTCTGCATATGGCTAGCCAGTTCTCCAAGCCTAATTTACTGAATAGGGAATCATTTCCCTGTTGCTTCTTTTTGTCAGGTTTGTTGAGGATCAGATAGCTATAAGTGTGTGGCCTTATTTCTGGGTCTCTATTCTGTTCCGTTGGTCTATGTATCTGTTTTAGTACCAGTAACATGCTGTTTTGCTTACTATAACCCTGTTATATAGTTTGAAGTTGGGTGGTATAATGCCTCCGGCTTTGTTCTTTCTGCTTAGAACAGCCTTGATTTTGGAGAGTTTTTTTGGTTCTATGTGAATTTTAAAATAGTTTTTTTCTAGTTCTGTGAAGAATGTCAATGGTATTTAATAGGAATAGCATTGAATCTATAAATTTCTTTGGGCAGTATGGTCATTTTAATAATATTGATTCTTCCTATCCACGAGCATGAAATATTTTTCCATTTGTTAGTGTCATCTCTGATTTCTATCAGCAGTGTTTTATAGTTTTCTTTGTAGGGATCTTTCACCTCCCTGGTTAGCTGTATTCCTAGGTATTTTATTTTTGTGTGGTAATTGTGAATGAGAGTTTGTTCCTGATTTGGCTCTCAGCTTGACTGTTATTGGTATATAGGAACGCTAGTGATTTTAGCACATTGATTTTTATATCCTGAGAAAAAGCCATGTATTCTTAAGGATCACCTTCCAAGAAAAAGTCATTAGTTGTCAGGACAGGAGACTTTTCTTCATAATGAATATAAATGTCACATGTTGGCACAGTGAAAGTGTTTGGAGAAATGCTGTTGTTAAAATAGACTTGGTGAGGCTGAGACTTTGAAATCATCTCCTTTTACGCAAAAGAGAATAGACAATTCAAGGTAGAAATCATAAAGCTTCCTATCTATTGCATCAATTTAACCCAATACCCCACGTAACTGTTGAATGTCTGCCCTCTGGAAAGCAACGGACTAAGCTTGAGTGATTTATGCCTAGCTTCTCCAGTACAGCATTCAAAGTCCTTGTGTTCTAATTCAACATAAGGTTTGAGACTTTTCTCCAGTCGCATCTACAATGACTCTTAAAGTGCAGCCACACAGGACCCTGGGGTGGTCCCAGAATGTGTCTCCTGCCTCCCACATGCTGTGTTGATGACAGTCCCTCTAGCATCCCCCTTCTTCACACCCAGAGCTGCTACTGAGATCCTAGCCTGTAGCTCAAGTCTTCTTTTCATGCCAACTGTTTGCTTATCCTGTGTCCCTAGCAAAAGCGAACCTTTCCTTCTCTAGGCTCCTACAGGACTTTGTCCAATGCCAACCATAGCCTTTCTGTAGATTTTGACAATTGCTCTCTCCCACCTCCTGTGAGGCCACAAAAGAGTGGGTCTAGCCCTTCACATTGTGTAATGCAGCCAATAGGCATTGTGACAAAACTTTGTGAATAAACAAATGAGTAGCTTTGGAAAGCGCTTTGTAGCTTACAAAATGTTTTCACAAACCTGAAACAATTTAATCATCACAACAGCCCTGAAGGCTTGAAATTGTTATGAGAGAGAAAGAGAGAGAGAAAGAAAGAGACAGAGAGTTAAATAGATCCCAGCCCTCAAGAGGTTTACAAGCTGATGAGGGAGACAGAGATATTGTAAGCACTGGACAGTAATAGAAACCTAAACAAGATAGTACAGAATCAGATTTGGGGGTCAAGAGATAAAAAAGATGAATTCCAACTTAAGGGGAAAATAAATAATATTCATTTCGGTTTTTCTGTGAATGAGAGAAATCCCAGCAATAACTTGAACCCACCACACAGGGGCAGAAGAAGCTCATTATTATTAGGATTTAATATTCCTCCATGAGCATGTGCCTGCTCGAAATTCTACAGTGAGTGGAGATGCCGAAGTAAATGAAGATCCTCACATTTATTGAGTGCCTATTGTATGCCAGAAAGTTTACATGGGGTGAGTTGGTTAATCCTTTAGCACAAGTAATCCTGTAAGGAATTCTTATCTGTCCTCCCCCACCTCCTTTCCAAATTCTACCCACTTCCTTTCCTCCCCACTATGATGTGATTTGTCCAGGGTCACAGACATGGCCCAAAGAGGAGCTGGGATTCAAATTCATGTCAGATTCCAAAGTCTAATTGCATTTCTTTCATTTCTTTTGCTTTCTTTACTTTTTCTTTTTCACACTTTTAAAATCACACAAATAGTACAAAATACATTCTCATCATTAATAAAGACATTACAGATAAACACGTGCCACACTGATCCCACCCCACGCCCAATACACAACACTTCTCTCAGTTTGATGTGTTTCTTTCCAGATGTTTGTCCACGCACTTGCAAAGATATATTTATTTAAGCACAAATGAGTTCACATTGAATCATTATTTCACTGCTGTGCTATACTTATTGACTTAAAATATATCTTATAATTACATACTATGTTCGAAATTTCATGGTGAATAGAATTTGTTGTAAAATAATCCATTAGAGTGGAAGGAAGTAGGGTAGAAATTGATGAAACGAACAAGGTCTTTCATTGATTATTGTTGTAGCTGGGTGATGGAGTTCGTTATACTGCAATTTCCCATAATACGGTTTTGAAAAATACTCGTAGACTTCCATTCTCCGCTCAGGAGGTAGGCAAATGTAAAAAAACAAAACAAAACAAAAAACAAAAAAACTGCCACTTTCATCTTTACAACAACAAAAATTCCGGACAGTCTGTAAATCTTGCACCTGTTAAAGAGCTGAGGTCACAGGGCAACCAATTAATGTGAAATCTAAGAAAAGACAGGAGCCTCCAAGAGGAAAGGGAAGGTGAACCCTTGCTTACTTGTGGCCAGTCTCACCAGACACTGGTAAGAAAAATCAGCTAAAATTTGTAACAAATTGCTAAAGGACATTACAGATAGGTGAGAGGATATAGAACTACTGGGAATCACAAGCACGAGGGGAATTTGTAGCTGCTAGCTAGCTGTTCTCCAAGCTAGATGATCTGAAGAGAGATGGGGTCAGAGCATGAGTGCTGAGAGGCATCAATGATGGTGCTGACCCAGGAGAAACGCACAGTACCCACTGTGAGAAAAACATTAAACCCTACCTGGACCCTTTTTGCTATGTCTCCTACAGAACAAATGGCTTATACCACTGGGGAAGGACAAAATACACTCTGTCACATTTAGCACATTGACGGAAACCCGTTCTAGCTGGGAGAAGGGACATAAAAATACCTTCTACCTTTGCAGATGGTGCAGGATCACTGTCCCCTGACCAGACACACAGTTGGAAGTGTGCAATACTGCTGAGAAGGCCCCATCTCCAAGACCCTGGGACACAGTTCTTGCCTCTAAAACTGAGGCTTAGCCAGAACCAGAGAGGATGCCCCAACTCTGCCCCTTATCAGAGGCAGGGATGACTTCATGGGCAATGACTTGTGCAGTCACACAGGGCTCATGCTTAGAAGGGTCCTGCATTTGGTTTAATACTCTGCTGTTGCCATCTTGACATTTTTGATAATTTTTGAGCAAGGGCCCCTGCATTATTATTTTTCACGTGCAAACTGTGTAGCACATCCTGTCAACAGGCTACAACAGTGTCAGGTAACAAATAACAGCAGTTTACAGCTGGGAGAGAGACAAGAGCATAAAGACTCTTTCTCTCTTTCTCTCGATCTCTCTCTCCAGGCATGGCACAAAGGAAAACTTAAAGTCAAGGGTGGAGCAGATACTGATTAAAATAAACAGTCTCTGTAAAAGCAGCCTGTATGCTACATATGACTTCATTGGTGAAGTCTACCGTCATTCAAGGAAGAAATATCAATTACACACAAACTCTTCCGGAATATAGAAGAAGAGGAAAGAGTTTCCCCCAGTTTATTTTCTGAGGTCAGCATTACACAGGTACCAAAACTAGCCAAAGAAATTACACACACACACACACACACACACACACACACCCCCAACTAGAGAGAAATGTCACTCATGGTTACATACACAAAATTCTTCAGCAAAAATACTAGCAAGTTGTACCATATAGATGTACATACATGGTAATACATTATTACTAAGTGGGAATTTTTGCAGAAAGTTCAGGCCATTTCAACATCCAAAAATTAATCAACGTAATTAATCACGTCAATAGACTAAAAATGAAAAACCATGTGACCTTCTCTATAGATGAAGATTTGACAAGTCTTTAAAATATTGAATAGAAAAGAACTTTCTTAACACAAGGAAGGATGTGTACCAAAAAAAAAAAAAAA